>LZPO01066330.1:308629-321083 GCA_001675575.1 Neotoma lepida | reverse complement strand
CCAAAGTTAGTCCACTTCCTTCCTCCAGCACCACATACTTCCCTGACTCTTCCAGTATCTCTTACATCCCCTCAGAAGAAGAGTGCTTCAAAGAATCCTCATTGCCAGGCCATGTTCNGGAACGCACATTGCCCCCTCCCTATCCTAATGACGCATTCTCCCAGAAAGAGTCTATTCAAGGGATTGCCACTATGGCTGGGGGTTCACCCTCTCCTGGTGACAGGGAGGCAGCCTCTATCCCCTGTCTTAAACTAGCTAGAGAAGCAAAAAGGTATGTGTCCTGAGTTGGATCCTGTCCCCCCAAAATTAACAGCTACTGAGAGTTAAAGATACTCTAAGGAGGGAGTTGTCTGTGGTAAACCTTCTGGGGGATTTGGGTGAGGTGTGGCTCTACAAATAGCAAAGGTCACCAGGTCATTAATAACATCCACTCCCAGTCTTCTGGGTAGAAGGCAGNTATTTTATTTCTTCCATTGAGNAGACACCCCTGCNTGATTAACATTCCTGGGTTCTCCAGTGTTTATCTGTGATGATGACCTCATGCCCTCTACAACAGACAGGCCACCATGCCCACCTGGCTTTTATGTTGGTGTTGGGGATCTTAACTCCAGTCCTCATACTTTACTTGAGATGTTGGTGAGGACTGATTCAGCCAGCACCTATGAGGTGTTGTACCTATGTGACACAGATGTGATGCACAGTGCCCATTCTTTCCTGAAGGCTTAGGAATTTCAGACTGATTGTCACTGTGGTCACCTCTACCTCACCAACACCCGGCCATGTNCACAGTTAAGGTCAATCCTGGAANTGGAGTATTTAAAACTATGCTAGGACTATTTACCCAGGACCCCGCCTGCATTGAAGACAGCCCTAGTTCTAAGTGCAGAGNTGGGGTGAAAGATCACAGCACAGACTAGCAATGAGGGGAACAAAAGCAGGACTGCNATCCTGCATGGCTCTGGGGACCATGGANATGTGAGCTGCCAACCCCGTGCAGCAACATTAACTTAAAGAGGCCTCTCCTTATCCCCAGCATTTCCACAGCTGCAGCCACAGATGTTGCAAGNAAAACTGGAAATGAATTCTTTCTGACTTGGGGGATTTGCATATGGTTTGTGTAAAGCTAGTTAGTTAATGGTTTGATTTTTAAAAAGACTTCCTTTTCTACTTCAGTAAATTTATTTTATAGGAAATTTTATGTTACACCAACATCCACCTGCCAGCCCAATCCAGGCAGCTGGTTTGGTTTTTGTTTTGTTTTTGTTTTTTTTTAACAGTTCTATCATATTGTCCATTGTTGCCTTTCAGTCATTGAGGCTGAGTTAAATAATCACAATAGAGGTCTTATGACCCACCTGCCCAGCCCAAATGATTTACTAGTGGTTCTTTGCAGAAAAAAAAAAATCTAGCCAACCCCTAGATTGTAGTAAAAGCCAGCTCCACTTACCATAATCAGATGGGGGAAAGAAAGCATANTTAGTATCTGGAAACTAAAACATGATTCGATTCTAACTGGGTTCTATTACTTCCACTTAGAAGCATTGCACTTTCTACNCAGGCACTCATCTCCTGCCAAGTGCTTGCTTACAAGTCCTGCAGCTCCTTGGATGGGGAGGCAAACAGTAGAAGCTGCCCTGATTTCATAGCATTCATGNTCTTGTGAGGAATGATGGGCTCTAGAAAATGAAGTATCCATGGTTACCTTTGCTTTTCATTGCACTGGAAAAGAACACAAGCATCTTGGAATGACTGAGTANCGTGNAGAAGGGCCCTTTTGGTCAGCAGTCAAGAATGATTTGCCTTAGACACTAGTGTGGGCACTAAGTCCAGCCCTCCAGGCAAAGNAAACAGGAAATACAAAGGTGGAGACAAGACCAGCTTGGGGGGCTTTCTCTAGGCTGTTGGGTGCTGATGTCTTCCCATCGGTCAACACACGAGGCAGTTGGTGACTTGCTTTGGCCAGAACATGTTGTGGAAGGCTGTGTGTCTGCTTCATTGGCCTTTTTAAAATTAGACTGAAGCATCACTGCCTCACCCTTGGGGTGAGGAGAGTGCCCCTGTTGGGTTCTCTGCAAGCAGACCCTAAGTTGGAGTTAAGGCACATGAAGTTTGTGAAGAATCCATACTGGCCAAGAAGCTAGTAGAAGCAGGACTGTGCCAAGGTGTTATTCNTTGTNCTAGGGTGGAATGTGGCAAGCACTTGTTCACATTGGTAATGAGCCCTAAGNTAGTGATGCTGGTCAGTCTCCTCCTGGGTCAGTCAAAAATCATCTAGAACTGTGCAGCCCAAAGCACTCTGCCACTAGAAGTGGGCCTTCCTGAGAAAGACATGACTTTGGACAAGGTAGTTTTGTAGCTGGGGTTGATCCTGAGGACATGACAGTTAGAAGAGGTCTACACAGCAACTAGCAGCGAGTCTTCCCCTGAAGGGGGTCTGAACAGAACCATGACTAGGAATGTCCACAGATGAGAAAGGCCTGCTTGGCGGTCCTTCCATCNGCTGTCCTGACTCCTGGTTCATCAGCCGCTCTCTTATTCTTCCTCAGAGACTTGCCGCCAACTGCTGAGAGGAGAGAGAAGGTGACTAGAGAAGCCCAGATAAGGCCTCAGATGCAGCGGCCCCTAACTCCAAGCTTTTCTTTTCTAGACTTGAAGACAGGAAGCCATCAGGACTCAATAAATAAATGGGTTAGGAAATGAACCAGCTGTGTGGAGACAAGTGGCTCATATATGTCATCCCAGGACTTGGAAGGCTGAGGCAAGAGAGTGACTGAGACTTCGAAGCCAGCCTCAGTTGCATACTGAGTTCAGGACTAGCCAGGCCTACAGAGTGAAACAAAGTCTCAAAAAAAAAAAAAGTTGGGTTATATTACTTGCACAGCAATGAAAATTTTGAGGGTTCTCAGACATTTCAAGGTGGCTCCATCCTGAAGCCCTCTATACCCCCAGCCCCCCTGAAGCCCTCCATACCCCTAGCCACTCCAACTACCAAAGGCCATTGATTACCTGGCTGATGATGTCATATAGTGAAGGAGGAGGCCATGTTACTCACTGAAAGCCAATGACTCAAGTCATCTTAGAGGAAACTGGAAATTCCCCCAAAGCCCTGGGGATGCCTGGAAGTGAAGATGGAGTGGGTGGGCCCCAGACTCTTCCCATGTGGACTGAACATCTCTAGAAATCTCTGTTCAGAGGGAACAAGCTAAGAACCTTCAGAGTCAACCTAACAAATGTGCTGTTCTGGGCAGGGGATGCACACCAAACCAGTCTCCAATCTTCCCTGGTCACTCAGACCCTCATGAGGGAAACCTAGAAGAAGACCACAGAGCCAGCTCCTGTGGGGTAGCAAGAGAACTACACACCTAGGCCCTCACTCCTGTCCTTGTCTTTGTTCCCAAGATTGTTATATCCTTCCTGAAGTCAGTCATTTTGGCTGCTTGGCATTCTTGGAGCTTGGTGCTGGATCCAGGTTTCCCTCGATTGGGTTAATCAAGATAGGTGGGTGTCACTATCCATGGGTTGGAGTCTGGGACTTCAGAGGAAGAAGAAAGTAATCTGCAAACCAGCACTCATCTCTACTTGCTTCCTGGTTGTAGATACAATGTGACCAGTTGCCTTGGGATCCTGGTGCTATGCTTTCCTTTCTAGGGTAGAATTATACTTTCAAATTGTGAGCCAAAATAACCCTTTTCTTCCTTAATCTGCTTTTGTCTGGTGTCTTGTGTCATTATCCAGAAAGCTAACTAATATGTGGACTCTTAGATTGTGCTATGACCACAAAAAAAGAAAGAGACAGCCTTAGGAAGGCAGGTGGAGACAGGGAGGGTCACTGAGACTTCTCAACTGCCCTAGAGAAAAATATCCAGGACTCATGTTTTGTGCTCAGAAGAAGTTTCCATAGCCATGCTGGGGGTAATGTGATAGGACACACCTCCTACTCCCCACCCTGCCTGTGGTCTTTTGAATAGGAATAGCCCCCATAGGCTCATATGTGGTCATTAGGGAGTGGCACTGTTTGACAAAGATTAGGAGGTATGGCCTTGTTGGAGTAGGTGTGGCCTTGTGAGAGGAGTTGTGTCATTGGGGGTGGGCTTTGGGGNTTCAAATGCTCAAATCAAGCCCATTGTCTCTCTCTTCCTGCTGCCAGAGGATGCATAGAACTCTCAGCTCCTTCTCTAGCACCATGTCTGCCTGTGTGCCGCCATGCTTCCCACCATGACGGTAATGGACCAACTCTGTAAACTGTAAGCCAGCCCCAGTCAAATGCTTTCCTTTGTAAGAGTTGCCATGGCCATGGTGTCTCTTCACAGCAATAGGACACTGGCTAACACTGCCCCACTTGCACTACCATCATCCCTCAGTCCCAACTGCATCTGTTGGAAAAGACAAAATGGATTTACAGATGTAAAAGGGAATGAAAAGCCCTTGGTAGGATTTAGCAAGAGGAAGACATACACTCCAGGAAGAGAGGCTTTGAACAGGTGTCCTTCCCTGTATCCAAACCCTCTGCATCCAAACCCTCTGCATATGTGTTTCAAACCTGGGGTCCTCAGACCTGCAGAACCAGGGTCTCTGGGCAGTCCTGAGAACCACCACTTTATCCAGTTCTCCGATCATCTCATCAGAGGCCAAGTGGAAGAACTCTTGACCACCACAGGACAGGGAGCCTCTTGAATCCTTGGTTTCTTTTTCTGTAAAATGGACTACATAATTCCTCTTGCATCTGTAGAATGTGCAGTTTTCAGTGTGCTTCCACAAAGGAAAGGGACTGCCGATATNNGAGGCAATGTGTGCTGGGCCAAAACTTAGGGGTGGGAAAGGATAGGATGAGGTGTGAGAAAGGCAAGGAGAAGTCTCCTAAAAGGATGCACCACCCCTCTGACACAGTAAGAGGAAGGAAGAGTGTAGAAGTCATGAGAAAATCTATGAAAACATGTAACCACCCACGGATGGTCAAGGGCAAAGCCGGATATAGGGAGCTGCCAAGGATGGAGCCAGAAGACCAGCACAAACATACTGGGTGATGGAGGAGGAGAGTCCAGAGAACTAAGTAGCCCTGTGCTGGGGTTGGCTAAAGACCACAGGGATCAGGCCTGACATTTGTGAGAGCTCCATGAAATGCTATTCTTTCAAGAGCCTGGATGGAAGAGACTGCCCTGGGATGGGTGTGAAGAAGTCCCAGTTCCTGAAGGAGATATCTGGCAGTCTACATCTGCTTCCAGCCAAGCACAGCAGGAAAGGCTTGGAGATGGGCTGTGAGCCCAGGGATCCGACAGGAAGTTTGACTGTGTGAATCCTTGGGGCAAGAGATTGGGAGAGATGAGCAAGACATGACTCTCTTCCCCCTCCCATCCTGGATATCTCCTCCCCTCCTCTTCTTGTACTCTGGCTGGTCTCCACCTTCATCTGATGGCAGTCTTCCTTAGATCCACTGACCACCCAGCTCAGTGATAGTCAGGGTGCTTGGAAAGGCTAGTACTCCTCACAAGGGCAAGGAGCACGCTATAGCGTTAAAGAATAAAGAGTGGCCAAGGTACAGAGAATGAGATTATAGAATCTCAGCTCTAAGTGAGCCATATATATCATGGCCCCTCTTCCCAAGGCTCAGGGATCATTGCAGAAGAAGGGCCAGGAAGATTGTAAGAGCCAGAGGTGATAACTGAATAGAAGGCAATAAGGCACAGCAAGGCAGCTGCACATTTGATGCAGTAGCATGTACAAGCCCCATACAAGACAGACCAAACCCCAGCATGGGGAGGGGAAGTAGGCATGAAGTCCCACCCTTAGCTGAGGAGCTATGGATAGCTGGCTGCCAGAAAAGGGGCAGTTTCTTTAAGAATGTAGCCCCNGATAAGTAGACCAATCTCAATGGGTGGCCACCCGTCTAAGAATATATAGATAATACAAATTGGGCTTGATTGGTGAAGGGGGAACAAAAGACACAAAGTTGGGTGGATAAGGAAGAGGGTGAATCTGGGAGGAGTTGGCAGAAGGGTGAATATGATCAAAATACATTGTATAANATTTGCAAAGAGCCAATAGAAAAAGAAATAAGTCAATGTGAAGGCCCTAAATAAGCAGGACTTAAANACTGAATGGTAGAAATGCTCTCCTTATAGGACAAGAAGGACCCAAGAAGGCCATCAGAGCTGGATAAAAGATGTATGCAGTGTCACCTCAAATTTATAGCNCCAGGTATCCATAAATGAATGNATTTCTNGACATCTAGTTNAGTTTGATACCTTCTTTCCTCTTGTGTGAAGATCTNAGCCAGATGTGGAAAAGCACCAGTGAGCAGTGAGAAGTGGGTAGGACATAGATAGNCCCCAGTGGGAGGTGGTGACTGTACCCTGACGCGTGCTCAAGCCTCCTCACAGGCAACAGCACCCCGACAGCTTCCTCCCACAGACATCTCCTCTCCAGGGTTTCTCTCTGACCCCAGGAATGTGGTTCAATCCACATGGAACAGGTTGTAGGTATCTGAGAGCCCGTGCTCCAGGAGCACACAAGAAGGGGTAATAACATCCCAGTTTCCTTAAAGGATCTTCTCAGTGGGTCTCCATCAGCACCGAACTCAGGAGGCCATGCAAGAAATGCGTTCATTAATAGTAACACTCATTGGCCATCCTATCCCCATCCCCATGTCACTGTATCCCAAGGCTTCAGAACACTATACCACGTGGAAAGCAGATCAGTAGGAACTCAGGCCCCTGATCTGTTTCACAGTGGGCCTTAGAGGTCAGTGACCCCTAGAAGCAACATCATGGAAGGCAATACAAGCATCAGCTTATACTTTGCCCCTTGACATGGACCTCAAGTCCCAGATTCAACGGAAAAGAGAAGCCAACAGAAGTAGATACCTCTCCCCACAAGTGCTTTCTGGAGTCCCCTCATGATAAAGGCCTGTCTCTTATACACATCTAGATGTGTATAAGAGACAGCCCCACAAGTGCTTTCTGGAGTCCCCTCATGATAAACTCTTTGTAACTGGAGTCACCATTTTTATTACTGTGATGATACAAGAAACTGGATAATGGGCTGGCAAGATGGCTCAGCTGGTAAAGGCACTTGCTGCCACTGATGGCTTGAGTTTGATCCCTGGGACCCATGTGATGGAAAGAGGGAACTGACTCCTCCCACAAGCCGACCTCTGAGTATCACATGGTAAATGACTTTTCTCTCCACTGTTCCCAACACACAAATAAATAAATGTAAGTTTAAAAAAACAGTGAGCACTGTGGCAGGGGATGAAAGGCTTCATCTAGTTCAAGGTTTTAGAAGCTGGAAGTTCGAAGTCAGGCAGCTCCACCACTTTGGCCTTTAAGAGGGATCATCAGAAGACTTGATTTTCTGCTCATAGGTGCCTTGTTTGGGGGAATTCAGAATTGCCTNCCCAAACCTTGGTAAGTACCTCATAGGAATCTCCAGAAAATCCTGGCAGCCTGGAAAACACGCAGCAGTATACACAAACCAAGAGACTCTCAGGTGGCTGGGAAGAGAGAAAGCATTGCAAACTGCTTTCCACAGAGCGGAGCCGCAAACATGAAGTCAACATGCCTCTACAAACAGTCCACTCTCCAGCCAGCATGTGGCCTGTCTCAGAGCACTTGGCGTGCCTCCTTCCCAGCCTCCCTTCCTTTTCTCATTCATCTCTCTCAGTAGGTGACCTTTCTGCTCCAGGCCCACCCCAGCCACTTGGCCACTAAACCACAGGAGATGAGGAAGAATTCCAGGAGAAACCCAGAGCGAGCTGGGTGGCCAGAGGGTGAGCAGTCCTACCAGTGAGCCACAGAGAGGAGATGGGGTTCTGACACTCAGGCCCGGAACCCAAGGGGAATGGGGTGACTCTGCTTGGTTCAGAAAGTCTTGTGTTTTCAGGGAAATTTTATCCATATGTTTCTGATTCATTAACACTTAACTCATCAAAATGTTATTTGGTAAGAGCCCCTAGAAGCCCAAGATGCCTTGTAACAGCCTGTTTAATGGGCCTAAAGAGCTTTGTACGTTTATTTCTTGAGAAAGGGGCAGGATTAGTTTTCTCTCCTCACTAAAGCCAGGAGTCATATCCTGTACAGTGACTCAGGCTGTGAAACAAATCTTTGGAAAAGACCATGAGACAGGAAAGACGAAAGTCTGGGTCCTGGGCTTCAGTCAGTCTGTCTTGGCCAGTGAAATCTTCTCCAGATTTCTGTGCTCTTGGAGCTTGTTCGTTCATGGTGCCACTCCTCNGGTGGCACAGAAGGATTCTGAAAGCCAAAGGACATTTGCATTATCAAAGACCCTGTAACTCTGAGTTTGCTGTCAACTTCTCACCTAACATACCTCACCTGGCTTTAATAAGTAGATTCTGCTGTTTTCTCTTCATATGTGTGTGTGTGTGTGCATGTATGTGTGTGTGTGTATGTGTGTGTGTGTGTATGTGTGTGTGTATGTGTGTGTGTGTATGTGTGTGTGTATATGTGTGTGTCTGTGCGTGTGTGTGTATGTATATGTGTGTGTGCATGTGTATGTCTGTGCATGTGTGTATATGTGTATGTGTGTGTGCGTGCATGTGTGTGTGTGTATGTGTGTGTGTGCATGTGTGTGTGTGTATGCATGTATAAGATGGGGTGCATATATGACAGAACACACAAGTCAAGGTCAGAGGGCTACTTAGTGTGTCGGTGCTGGCCTTCCACCTTGTTTCAAACAGTCTTGTTCACCACTGTGCACACCACTCTAGCTGGCCCATGGAGGGTTTCTCCTATGTTACTTCTAATCTTGCCATAGGAGAGCTTGGATTGCAGACATACACTGCCATATCCAGCTTTATATGGGTTCTAGAGATCTGAACTCTGGTCCTCACACCAGTGTAGCAGATGCTCTACCCACTGAACCATCCCCCCCAGCCCTAAATTCCTTTCTTAATGAAAATTTTTCAGATGAGGAGAAGTCTGAAGGACTGTGAGCATGGAAGGGAGCAAGCGTAATTAATGGTTGCATCCTGACTCTGCAGGATGAGCTGGGCTCCAATAGAAAAGAGAAAATTGGGAGAACATTAGAGAAAAAAGAGAGATGGAAAGAATTGACCATCAGGAAAAAAGAGCTCCACATTATTAAGGGAGGATCCTGCAGAACCTCCTTGCAATCCTAAATGAAAGAGTTACCTTCTNGGTGCATCTCTAGCCTCCCAAATCGCTAATTAGCTGCCCTTCTCAGATGCAGAAGAATGGCCAAGATGACCTTCAGAAAACCCTTGCTCACCCTGGGGCTTTTATGATGCTCCTGTTAGGCGAGCTTAGCTCAGCAAAGTCCGCTAAGAACAGAGGGCCATTATACCATTCTTCTCTTAAGTCCACAGACTCCCAGGGATGAAAAGGTCAGATGCCTTGAGTGCCCTCTGGGGCAGTGTACAGATGCTGGTGCTTTGTCACTCAGGGTGAACACAAAGCCAGAAGAGTAACCATGGGCTCTCCCAGCTGGTGAACCTAGCCCCCCTCCCTCCCAGTTCTCNCTCATTCAGCCAAGCCAGAGACAGGGCTGCTTTGGTTGTTCTGACTCCAGAGCAAGAAGTGAAGGCACCCAACATGAATGTGGCAGTATGGACNCTGAGTTGATTACTGTTGCTTGAAGTGAGGGTGGGGAAAATGAGGTCATCTATGTAGAGGGGGGTGTTGATGTCCATAGGACCCCAAATACAAAGTGCAGATAGTTTTCAGCAAGTCCCTAAGTTTGGCTCTCTCCATGGAGAAATGGGGATCTAGCCATGCATAATCTTCTCTCCCATATTAAAGTTCCAGTTAGTGGGTAAAACAAGTTCTGTGTTCACCAGCATGTCTTTAATAGATGTCTGGATAAGAGGGAGAGAGATGGCAGCTAAGACAGAAGACTAAGTACTTTTGCAATTAATGTAGAAGTGATGTCTAGTTGCTTCTGCTCTAGTCTCTTCTGTGGGAGCAAGTTGTTACGTCCAGCCCANGCTCAAAGTGAGGGAGTCTTAAGTTGTGAATACCAGGCGAGGTATCATCATGTGGCCATTTTGGAGGTTACCGTCTANGTTTCACTGATGGGCTAGGGAGACTGTTCAGTCAGTAGGGTGCTGGCCTTTCAAGCATGAGGACCAGAGTTCAATTGCCAGAAGCCTTATAAAAATTAAAAAGCTAAGTGTGGTGGTACAGGCTTGTAATACTAATGCTGGGGAGGCAGAGGCAAGCAGACCCTGGGAGCTTGCTGACAAAAAAAAAATGAAAGAAAAGAAAAAAAGATGGTACCCAAGCAATAACACCCAAGATTATCTTCTCCCCTCCATATATACACACTCACGCATCATCATATATACACAAGCACTGTACACACATAAACACACTTACATGCGTTCTAGTTGCCAAGTTCTGGTCGATAAGGTTGAGAGCAAGTCCTGCTATGTTTCTAGGACTTCTTTTCTATCTGCTGATGACATAAGATGATTTCTCAGTTTATAAGAGCCATGACCAAAACCACTGGAGTGAGAATGACAAATCCTAGTGCCTAGCATTTGGAGAGTCAAACACCCTTCTCATCTTATAGAAAACCTCAGAGAGTCGTTACCCAGAAAGCTGNTGTTGGAATAGCACCCCTGGGGAGGACTCTGCTTCCAGGAATTTCCATCAGTCCTTCACCCTCTGCCTCCTGGAGTTTAACCTTACATCTATCTCCCTGTTCTTTGTCCCCTTTTAGCTATGCTTGGCTTCCCTGGCACCAGATAGCAGTTTTTTTTTTTTCAGGATTATCTCTCTAATAACTTTTATGCAACTTGAACAAGGAGCCCTGCTCCCTAGACACCTGGGTGACAGATAACTTCCCATTAACACGCCAGATTGCTGGTGCTGAATTTAGACACAGGGAGGTGATGTTTGGTTACTCCTATCCTACAGGGCTCATTCTCTTGCTTATCCAATGGCTCTTTTTTTGACTAANGACCATCAATTCAGAAAGATGCTAAAGAAGCAGTAANTGAAATGAAAGAGGAGAGGAAGAGGAAAAGGAGNAGGAGGAAGAGCAGAAAGAGGAGGAGGAAGTTCTCTAGAGTAGAACTTAACACTGTTTAGCCTGACAATGATCTCATGTCTTTTCCCAGAAGAACTTCATTAATGTCATCCNTCTTCGTGGTCTAGAGAAGGAGACTCGGGATCAGTGTCCAGCTAGTTTATGTGAGAGTTAAAACTGAACCCACATCTGTCTTACATTAATCCAAGAACCACTCTTAAGCCTTGCCTTAGAGATTCACATAAAATAGAACAGTAAAAGAAAATACCATCAAAATTCTAGAAGGGTTGACTCAACAAAGCCTGCCTTAAGTGACTTACTTTACCCCAACCTGTAGGACAGTTATCTTCCCGGTGCCCTCTGTAGAATCAAGTTTCTCTTTAAAACACCCTTTATTACCGCTGAATATCATCAGGGAAAGGTCAGAAGCAAGAACTTTAGAACAGTGGTTCTCAACCTTCCTAATGCTGCAACCCTTTAATATAGTTCCTCAAGTTGTAGTGACTNTCAACCATAAAATTATTTTTGTTGNTACTTCATAACTGTAATTTTGCTACTGTTATNAATCGTAATGTAAATATCTGATATTCAGGATATCTGATATGTGACCCCTAAAGGCATCTAGACTCACAGGTTGAAAACCACTGTTTTAGATTCTGGACTTCATTNAGAAAGTTGGTCTATCCTAATGCTGGTGTTCCTTTCCCATGACCATGTCCTGTAAAACAATGCAAACAGACTATGTGGTGGTAACTCTTAGAGCTGAGAGAGGGAGCCCATGAGCTTCACCTTCCTAATCCCATTTGACCTCCCTCTGGGAGCCTCCTGGGTCTGCAAGAAGACACTTCGACTCATGTTGAGTTCTAGACCAGAGAGACCCAGCTGTGAGAGACTGGGAGACAGAACTCACAGGGGACCTATGAACTTTACTTCCCAACATAAACACATCAGAATAGGAATTTGATAGTCCCTCACACACATACACACCGTAATGTTCTCTTTGTCACTGAGAGAATTCAAGATAGGTCTGCCATGGCTAAGTTTGCTTGAGGCTGAGACATCAAACTTCTCTTTAGAAGGGACTTTCCCAACATCCATCATCAGATGATTCACTGATGAGATCTGCAGAGTGACTGAAAAATTGTCTTCCTAGTACACTGCTCTGATGCTCAAGCCCTGTCTTCTCAAGGCAAAGAATGAGTTTGTGTTCCATCTATCAAATTCTGCAGTGTGTCCAAGGAATCTCGGTACCCAGGTGGGTTGTTAATATTATAAGCACTTACCACTCTAGTACAATACTATGGTTATGCTAAGAAATTAGCTCNTGTAACTCTCCAAATAACCTTATGAGGGAGATCAAGAGACCTACATAAGGTCACACAACGCAAGGAGTTGAGCTAGAACTCGGACTACAGCTCTCAATAAATTCAGCTAGGGATGGTTTCTCCCT
>LZPO01066330.1:272554-288019 GCA_001675575.1 Neotoma lepida | reverse complement strand
CAATGGAAAGAAGCTCTTAAGCCCTAGAGATGTTAACCAGGTGATTAACAAAGACAGGAGAGGCAGGCTGAGCAGGGATCAATCATCTTTCCACAAAACATTTCTCTCAGGACCCTGGATATGCTCTTGGGTAGGACTCACTAACAGGGCTGCAGTACTTGCTAAACATGTTTGCTAGAAGGGGGAAAAAAGTGGGTGGGGGTCCCAGGTGAAGACCCAGAGGGCCTGATGGTCTGTGGAGGCAGCTGTGTAAACACTCCTTCAAAGTCTGCATCATGAGGACCCAAACAGGGGATATTAGAAGAAAGGGGGGGATTGACCAGAAAATAGCTGCTGTTGTGGACTGAGCTGAGTTCTTCCCAAATTCCCCTGTAGCCACAGACTTGCTCACCCCNGCACATACAGAGAGAGAGAGAGACAGAGATGGAGACAGACAAAGGAGAGAGAGAGAGAAAGTGCCCTGCTGGCTGCCTCAGTCTTTCTAAGAACAGAAGAGACCCCTGAGCTGGGGAGCCATGAAGGAGAGGCCTGCCAAATATACACGCCCTCAGCCGCTTGTTCTTTGCAGACCCCTAGGAGAGTACTGGAGCCTCCAGAGAGCTCATTGTGTGATAAACACGCACGATCACTTAATAATTATAGAAATAATTAAATTTCCCAAATGATTCTATGTTGTTTTGCACAAGTGGCCTCCTCCTCTTCCTACATCCTGTGTCCTCTTCCTGTGTCTCTGCTCTACACTGAAGACTTGCGGACGGAGATTCACCCAATACTTTACGAGGAAAACAATTTACACGATCCCTTGTCTTTAACCAATAATAGCCATCGTCGGTCTTCACTGTGACTTTGGCAGTTAGGGATGCTCTCTTCCCTGAGTTCTGGAGCAGGCAGATGGAAGACGAGACTCAGAAAGAGAGAAAAGGAGCCATAGTCAGGACAGGAGCCGAGCAGAGGCGTCCAGACAAGCCCTGTGTCAGCCTCCTCACAGTCCAAATGCACCTTCTCACAATCCCATCATCCCCTGTTCCAGCCCAAGCCCCTCTCACCCTGGGGCTGCTGCCCCAAAGCTCAGGAACTAATGACACTCTTTGTGGTGGTTAGTTTTCTTTGTCAGTTTGACAAAATCTGGAATCACAATCTAGAGTCTGTAGGGGATTATCTTGATTACGTTGGTTGGGGTGGGAAGATCCACCTCCTATTCCTGGCACCTTTTCCTGGGCTTGGAGTCCCGGACTGGATAAAAAGGAAAAGGGCCAAATGAGCAATAAGAGTGTGTCATTCTTTTCTCTCTCCTTTTGCCTGTGACTGAAAACTCTGCTATAATGGGGATGGGTTGTAACCTGGAATTATAAACTGAAGTAAAGCCTTTTCCCCCTGGTCAGGGTATTTAATCACAGCCACAGAAAAGAAAATAGGGCGCCTCTCTCTGTTCTTTGGCTCTCCTCCTTGGTTTCCTTCACGGTGGACTTGACTAATTTTGATCCAGCCTTGAATGATGACCATTTTCCCGAGGCTTACAAATCCCTTTGACTGATCCTTCATGCCACACAGGCTGAGCCTGGGAGAGACAGAAGTCGACCTCCCTGGTAGACAACATTCCTGGGCATAAGCTCTGGTTCCTGCCACAATACCAGGACAGAGCTGTGGGTCCCAGCCCATGCCAAGGACTTCAGCAAAGGCCAGGAGAAAAATCAACAAGTGCTCTGAAGGGCTCTCACAATGCTCCTATATCCACCTCTGCAATGAGGGGACCCTGCCCGTCACTTTACCTACACGTGCCTTATGATAACAAGCAGGCAGTGCCCAAAAGACAGGAAGAATCTTCAACCATGCCAGACAACCTGTCATTATGTGACATGTCAGCTAGCTCCCAGTACCACTGAGAGATGCACAGACTGTATTGTTCTGATGGGCCATACTCCTGGTTTGTCTTGGTCCATTCTTTCTTCCTCTAGCAGCTGTCCACGACACAGCACAACCTTGACAGATGACTTTGCTACTGTGTTTTTCACAGAAACCCTACAAAGCCACCCCTTATCTTTCTTGGGAATACAGTTGCTAGTGGTTGATTAGGAAGGAGCGAGCCCAACCAAGCACCAGCTGTTTCTGGAGAAGAGACGTGGCAGTGATGGGGCCCCGCGGGTAGAGAAAGGGTCCAGCTTCTACAGGCAGCTCCATTTCTGGCCACGGCACCTCAGTAAACTTCCCTGGAGCCAGGCTGTCCAGGCAGACTGATTAGGCCAATTGACTCTTTATCTAGGTGCAGCTGATAAGACTGCAGCCCCAAAGGGGTGACGGATGTGGCTAGTGTAAAGAAGACATAAGAAACACTGCAGTTTGTGGAGAGGTGGAGGGAATCAAGTTCTCTCAAGAGCCTCTTTGTAAGTTCCAAGTGGTTTTAGTCAAGATGGGGAGCTGGGCCTCCTATGTGCTGCACCCACAAACTTAGGTTGTGCTCCTCCAGTTCTGCTGGGCCCTAGATGAGCTGTATATCTTCACGTCAGAAAGATGAAGATCTTCAAGTCTGACAGGGTTCTCTGCGATGCGCATGCTGTTGGCCCAGGCTCACTATGACCTGCTGTCATAGCGTTTGTCCAAACTTAGAATGTCCATCGGCACATAGCTGGCCCCTTAGCTGCTCCTCGGGTCCTCCCTCACCCCCACCCCGCTAAGAAAACAGACTCTAGCACAGGAGTGGCAGCTCTCCCACTCTCCATAGTCTAGAGTGGAACAGCTCTGAGGCATGAGACTGCCTGGCACTCTACTTTCCTCAGTTGTACTGTAAGGAGGTCCCAAGCCTTCAACCATCCATATCAGAATCCCAAGTACCTGGACAAAGACTTCACTCACTGTCACAGGCTTCAAACCTGTGATCCTCCTGTCTCAGCCTCCCCTTCCTGAGCAACCAGCATGTCCATACTTTCCGGTTTACCAGCCTTTGCCACCAGACCAAGTGCTACTTCTTTACCAGAGAGACTCTGCTGATCCCTGAGGTGATCCATTTCCTTCTCTGATATACTGAGATGTAGTCAAAAGAATTCCCCACAGGGAGGAGGAAATACCTAGACAAAGGAGATACANTACAGGAAACTACAGCCTGCAGCCTGGGTTAGAAATCAAAGATTTGCCTGGGAACATTGAAAATGCAAGTTCCAGAGCCTGGAATCCCTCAGCATATGGAAAAACCTGGGCAGGAGGAGAGGCATGGGCAAGAGGAGAAGCCAAGGCCAGGAGAGAAGCCTCTGCAGGGGAAGCCCAGGCCTGCTAAGCTCTTCCAAGAGAGACTTGGGTCAGGAAGAGGGAGGATGGCCTATTGGAGCAGCCCTTGCAAGGATCTAGGCCTAGAACTACAGGGTAGGACTCACAGGGGCCAGCCTGGCTTGCCAGGTTTCTACTGGGTAACCAGACACAGCCTTTAAGGACACCAACCCAGGGGGCAGGGAAGCAGAAAGATATACAAACGGATTCAGAGGATTTGGTTACCAAGGTGCACCAGCCATTTCCTGGAATCCAATGGGAGTGAGTTCTGAGAATCAGAGCGGGTGGGGGAGCACGGCAGGGAGGGAGAAGCCAGGCAGACTGCATGAGCCTTACTCTCAGGTCAAGTAGGGCTAGTAGGCCAGGCTTCTGGAGGCAGGAAGGCCTCAGAGCACTGGCCTTTCTCCCCAGCTGGCAATATTTCTGTACCTCAGAGGCAGCACCTGGCTTTCAGCAAAGCTCCACTTCTCCCCAAGATCTGTTTCCAGGCTCAGCCAGCTCCTGGAAAGCTGTAAGGTATATGGACCCCCACACCACACCACTGTCATACACACACCTGGCCCCAGGATGGGGGAAACGATATTTTCTTCTCCTTCCTTCCTTCCTCCTTAGGTCTTCCTCCTCCATTGTCCCTCATGTCTTCAGGCCTGTTCTNGTCCCCTCTCCATCAGCATGTCTTGCCCTTCTTGTGCTTCTCCATCCACTTTTGGAAGCGTCTTCCACTGTCTCCCATTCCTTCTGTTCTTCCACATCCAATAGCCAACCCATCCGAGGATAAATGTAGGGCCTAGACCCGAACCCATCCACACTGAGCCAATAGGGTTTGGAGTAGTAACAATGGGTTCTTCGCTTCTTGCAAGAGTGCTGGTAGGAGCATGCTTGTTCACTGCCTCTCCGGGTCTCCAAGTGCTCCCTGACAAAGGAGCACGCCCATTCTCCCCCAAAGTGGTCCCACCCAGGCCCCATACAGAGCTGAATAGTCCAGATTTTCTAAGTGATACCGCCTCCACCACACACTTCCTTTACCTGTTTCTATCCCTCCTTCATTCACCTGCCAGGAAGATGAAAACCACTTTGTCTATACCTCGATGGTAGCTGCACCTATCAACTTCGAAAACACCCAAGTTACAGGGTGAGACCAGACAGCTCCAGCCGCTACACCAACAGGTTCCTTGAGGCAGGGCAAATGATTTTTGACAGTGTAAAACAAGGCCACCATGACTACACTTTCCGAACCAATAATTTACAGTTGAGAACATCCCAGAAGATCAGTTGTGTATAGACATTGCATACACAGCCCTAGGCTGAGTCTAGGAGAGATGTGAATGGTTCAAGCTAGATAGATCTAGCTGCATAAGCGGAAATCAAAATGGCAAGGGGTGGGAGACTAAAGGGGTTGGGAAAAGAAATATGTGCCATCCTTCCAGAAGCTCTATCACGACACAGTCACTGTCTGTCTGTCTTCCTGCCACCAGCTACAGAAAATAAACCAAGTTATTGCCTCTTCCATGAAGAGCCCAGACACAGGACGCCATCTGAGGATCATTTGCAGCTAGTAAAGGCCAGATCAGCCCTAACTGGAACATACAGCTGTCTCTCAATGTGTTCTTCCTCAGACTGCTGTGTGACGAACACTGCCTGAGTCAGACACTGCGATGGCTAATCTCGTTTTTTCAACTTGACTGTATCTGGAACCAACTAAAACCCCAAGCTGCTGGGCACTCCTGGGAGGGATTTTCTTAGATTATTTGTAGCAGGAGACCCATCCTAATCTGGACGGCACCTTATGGTGGCAGCCCAGATAAAAGGACACGGAGGAAGGAAACTGTCTTTTGCCAGCTTGTCTTCACTCTGGCTGACATTTCTTCCAGCCTCATACTGTAGCATTCCTTATCTCTGATATTAGAGCAACTTATCTAATATCTCTGATACTAGAGCAGCTGGTGGCAGGAAGACAGACAGACAGTGACTGTGTCGTGATAGAGCTTCTGGAAGGATTGCACATATTTCTTTTCCCAGCCCCTTCAGTCTCCTACCCTTTGCCATTTTCATTTTCACTTATGCAACTAGATATCAGGTTTCCAATGTAGACTGGAGACCAGCACCTCTCCAGGAATCCTCCAGCACTCCAACACCTGACTGGAACTACTGAGACATCCAGCCTTCTAGACTGAACAACTACTGGATTCCCAGTGTAAGGCAGCCATTGATGGACTACTCAGACCTCATCCTGTAAGGCAGTTTAATAAATCCCCCAGATATATGGTGCCTTGGTTTCTGTCCAGGTTTGTTTTCCTTGTGCTGTGATAAACACCACAGCCAAAAGCAACTTGAAGTGGAAAGGATTTCTCTCATATCACACCTGTAGATCACAACCCATCATCGAGGAAAGTCAGAACAGGAACTCCACTGAAACAGAGGCAGAAGCCATGGAGGTTGCTTCCTGGCTTTCTCAGATAGCTTTTCTATAGAGCATAGGCCTACCTGCCAACGGTCGTGCCACCCATAGTAGCCTGGGCCCTCCTACTTCAGATAGCAATCAAGACAATGTCCACAGGCCAATCTGATGTAAGCAATTCAACTGAGGCTCCCTCTTCTCCGTGATTCTTGCACAATGAAAACTAAGCAGGATAGCTTCCTAGGTAAGTCTCCCTCTTTAAAGCAGTCTTTGTGAATTTGTCATCATCTTTCCTGGGACAAGTTTTCTAATCTAAGACCCCTGTCCATTTGTCCAGCTCTACCTTTTAGAAGAAATGCATGTATGTGTGTGTGTGTGTGTGTGTGCGTATGGTGTGGTGTGTTTTACCTGGACCAAAACTACGGCTTTTTGCAAACTAGTCAAGTGTTCTACCATTGAGCTATATGTGCAATTTTCAGAAATTTTCTGACTCTTTCTTGGCTTTACTGATGTTTCCCTGCCCTGAGCTTAGGAAACATCTACTGACTGAGTCAGCCACCTGGCTCCTGCAGCCTCTTTGTTTGTATTGTGGCTTGCACATATCTACATAGCAGAAACCACCAGGGTTCTATGCAGGAGCCCCATGTCCCTTTGAGGGGCTCTTCAAATGCTAGTTTGGGGTGTCTGTCTTCCCACAGGCTCAATATGATTGATTCTTGTTCAGAAAGTTACTTCTGGCAGACTTGAGCCAGTTTCTGTTTGTATAATAAGCACAGGCTTGATGTGCCTGGCAGTATAAGGGACCCTGAGTTTTCTTATCCCAGGGAGAAAGAAATCATTTCAGCTATGGCAGCACAGGTCTTCTTGAACCTTCTTCCACTTGACCCTTTCCACTCAAGAAGTTTTTACATGACCCCACCTATACAGGCATATAAAATACGTATATAGGGACTAGAAGTGTGGCTTAGTGGGTAAAGATGTGCTGACCAGACTTGATGCCTTAAATTTAATCCTCAGAACCCACAGTAGAAGGAGAGAACTGGCTCCCAAAAGTTATCCTCTAATTTCCATATAGGCACACAGATGTACTCGTATAAACATCATACATATACACATACACACAAAATAATAATTAATATTATAAGTAAAAGGACATATATAAATCAAGCATTTGCTTATAATAAACAATAAATAAATTTACACTATATGATTTATTATTATTATATATAACATATTATATATATAATATATTAATATATTATTATTAAATCTTTGTTGTACATATAATTTTACCACTTATTAAAGAAGAAAAATTTGATTACTAAAAAGATATACTTACTTTTAAATAAATAATTAAATCTGTGATGAATATTTGATATAGTAGGAGGTAGAACGTCTTCAGCATTTTTCAAAGTTTGTTGATACTTTGATTTTAAAAGTGTCAATGCCAAGAGTGTTGCTTCACATAAATACATATTACAAAATGGCAGAAGTGTGTTTAGGGGCATTTTTTAATTTATTGAAAATTCTATCTTAATCCCCAGACAGCATTCACTTCATGAATTTTGATGGAACTAGTCAGCAACTTTAAAAACAAAATATTCTGACCCAATCCAACCCAAAGATTTACTGATTTGGTACATGCTGAAGAGTGAAAATATTAGTAAGAAAATAATAAAAGAAAAATCTGTCCTCAGTAATTAGGTCATTATATTTCTAAGATGAAAAAAATGTATAAGAGTAAAAGCATTGCAATTCATAACATTTGAGAGTCTCAGATCTTAGCTGATGTGCATCAGGTGGCATTCACTAGAGCTATGTGACATGTTGACATGCGCAGTGCAGAGTGCACATGTTACATGTTAAGAAGTTAAACTGAAGTGAAGTTGGGTGATATAATATGAACACTGCCAAAACCTCTTTGGATTCATTGTATATTTGACTCTGAATTAATTTTTGGTCATTACATTAAGGGCAGTTTGGGGAGGTAACAGAACACAAGTACCATAGACATGTTTTACAATCCCATATTCTGCTAGCCACCATGATTCTAGAAACCACAAGCCCATCCAAACCCTGATAATCCTGCTCTCTAATACGTGTATCCTATGACCCAGTATCTCAGTAGTGTGAAAATCTGTAACTCTATTCATACACCCCCATAGAAATGTACTGGTGCCAGGACTGGGTAGCCCAACAGCTCCTGCTGATGTTCAGGACGAATGGCCTGTCTAGACAGTATGGGGACCAGCCAGGCCAGAAATCAGAAGTCCACTTGACTCGTCCATAAAGACAAGAAAAGACCTTTGACTATCCCTAGTGGGAAGCCTCAGAGGAAACATATATGTCTGTTTATTTTAAAGTTGAGAATTATTAGTTTCTANTCTCCACATTTCAAGTGANAATGGGCTCATGGGGTGAAGGTCAGAATGAACAAGCTCTGTGTCAAAGCAAGAAAGATTGACAAGGTGCTGGGAAATTCCTGTGTCCGTTCATATCATCTTTCACCTGAGTGCTAATCAAACATTGTGGTTTGTGGGCTAGGGAGATGAGCTAATAGGTAGAGTGCTTGTNACAGAAACATGAAGACCTGAGTTCAAGTCTCCAATGCCTACATGCTTTACGGATGTGATATAGTAAGATAGGAAGGAGGAAAAGATAGAAGAATCTCAGGATGCTCACAGGCCAGGTAGCAGTGAACGACAAAAAGACCCTGTCTCAAGTAAGATGGGAGGTGAAGAAGGACTCTCGAGTTTGTCATTTGACCTCTAAACATGTGCCCCCTCAATCACACATACAGATCAGAAAAAAGAAAACTATGGTTTATGCTCACTAATTTCAAGCCTAAACTGAAGTTTGGGTTCTCCTAGTCNTCATATTTCCCTCTTTTATGTGATCTACATTTAATTTCCTCCTCTGAACATTTATTTAATTCCTGGGAAAGNAGGAACAAAGGAAAAGTCAAGGTTTCAAACTCAATTTATCAATAACTAGCTTAAGCCTTTCTCTTTGTCAGAGTTTCTCCAAAGCAGTTAGTGACTTGGCAGTCCAAGAGCCCTGTATTTATTTGAGTCATCTTTACACATATAATCATGAGCATTGGAATACAGAATAACTAACACCCCAATTATTGTGTGAANGCACAGAAGATAAAGGTGTAATGATGTGAGGGTCAATTTAGAACCTTTGAAAGCTCAGTTAAATAGCCCCCAAAATGGTACTCTTTTCAAAGCACCTCTTGTAATAGTCCTCCTTATTCGTGGGAAGTTCATTCCAAGACCTTGAGTGAGTGCCCTAAAGCACACATAGTGTCAAGCACTCTCTAGCNCTGACAGCCTTCCCCTTTGCATCCATGGATTCTCTTCGGTACAACTAAATTGCCACTATCCCCACCCGTGCACTCCCTGACCATAAGAATTCTTTGAACAGAGCACTGTAATATCATGGCAGTGATTTGATAGCCCAGTTAAGTGGCAGCTGGTGCCATGTACAGTGCAGATATTGTGGATAAAGGGATGACTTATGTCTTAATCCAGAGGGAACAAAAAGATGGACCGCACAATACTCGGAGCAATGCACAATTTAATTTTAAGGACTGTTTATTTCTAAAAATCCTCCACTTAATGGTTTCATGTCATAGTTGGCTGGGGATAAATGAAACCATGCAAAGCAAAAAATGTAGCAAGTGAAGGCTGTTTTCTGTGCATTGTGCATGCACACATATCTGTGTTGGTGGACATATGCTCTTTGTAGAATTCAAAGAAGACAGGAGATCAAAAGTGAATGCCAGTTATCTCCTCTTAGTTAAGAGCAATACCACCTTAATCTGCCTCTACTGTGTTAAAAACACTCTAACCAATAAATTTGACAACCTCTCTTAGTCACANCCTCTCAGGTCATTGCCGGAGTTCACCTTTAATGGTTTCTCACAATGCTGATGGGACTTGAGGTCAATAAAAACTTTATGTGGAGCAATTTAGTTGAGAGATGCAGGAGGGAGGGGGTGGGTCCCCTTTGACCTAGTCATTCCACTTCAACAGTTAGCTCTAATACACCAGTGTTTAAAAGAACAATAGTAGATTAAGGTAGAAGTCCTTGTGTGTATTTTAATAAAAAACAAATAATTGGAAATACACTATATATCAAGTGTTGGTTAATAAATTGTGTAAATCCAAATCATAGGACATTACACAGCATGCAGAGTGAGAGAGAGGAGAGAGAGAGAGAGAGAGAGAGAGAGAGAGAGAGAGAGAGAGAGAGAGAGAGAGAGATTTTTTTAACAACAAGAAAATCCGTTTACTTTTGTGAAATGTGCATGGTCAATCTTTGAACATACATACAGTCTTGGGACAAGTGTTGGTGGATCTCCTTCTCGGTGCCTGCTTGGGTTGGGCACTAGTAGGGTATCACCTACAGAAGCAAGTGCTTCAAGAGGGCACAGCTCTCGGCCTGGCATCACTCCCTCCAGAAGATGCCGTGGAGACAGAGAATGAGTTCTGATTTTTCGTTTGTTTGTTTGGTTTTTTTTTTTTTAAGAAAGATTTCAATGATGCACATTCATCCTAGTTCTGGTTAAGGACATAAAAAAATGATAAAAAAAAAAAATAAAGTAACAGCAAAAGGCAAAGCATCCTGCCTATCAAAGGTGCTGGGCAGCAGGAAGGAGGCAATTAACACTCCCAGGTAAAGCTTTCTGGAACAAGTGGAATCATGGGTAAATATTCNAATCTCTGCATATTCTTCAGAACTCATGACCGAGTAGCCAGGAGGACTGAACCCCAGCCATCCACAGCGGTAACCAGCTCAGTAACATATTCTTGTTCTCTCCTTTTTCTGTCCCATGCACCCCCTCCCTTCCCTCCTTCTTGCAATCCACTTCCCATTGAGAAGCCCAAACTCACATCATTACCCTAAGCTCTACTGGAAGGTGAGATAAAATTAAGTCACTCCCAAAACATAACCTGAGCTCAGGTTATTGGGCATCACAGATTGAGAAAGCTGTGAAAAAGAGCTTCAATTCCATCCTTCAATCCAAGCAAGAAAACACAAAAGGAAACTGCGATTCTCTCCTTGGGACAGGAGAGAATGGCTATAAACTGGGAATGAATATAAACTGATTCTGTGAAGGATTCTGTTGAACCATCTACTGCCACTATACTGCCAAACACTGAGAGCACCCACAGAGGTCAGACCTGGTCCTGGTCCTCCAGGAACCCACAATGCTGGAAAGACCCCNCNCACACAAAGCCAGAACCCACTGAAGGCATCTCTTCTGCCCTACACAATTTTCTGGCTGTTCCAACTAATTTAAAATGGATCAGGCTTTAGAGACCACAGCATTACATGATGCACCAGGGTGTAATTATGAATGCCAGGAATGGGAGGACTACAATTTGTTACCAGCGTCATAAACCCAAGCCACACTCACATCGACAGGGGTCTCTTCTCCTTGGTTATAGCTCCTAGAATTTCCTTTATGGCTTTCGAACTGTGCCCCAAATAAAGTGGTCTCATAAGGTCTAAAGGTCTGAAAAGGAGCTCCAAGGGAAGGTGATTGTTTTGTCCACACTACAGGTTCTCACCTGGAACTTTAAACTCATCTCTAACCAGTTGTCAGACATGTACCAGCATGATGCAGGACCAGCAGAGACAATGGTACCAGCTACCAAGATTTAGGACAGAAGTTACAAAGTCTTCCTAGTCCAGCAAGGCTGTGTAAGTGCTGTGGGCAGGGATATGTGGAAACAATGGCTCCAAGAAGTGAGGCTCCAGTGTTGACAGACATTGCAATTGTTTTAAAGCCAAAAATTTAAATTTCACATAAAAACACCTAACTTTTTCATGGTAGCAACTAGCTTAAATGATTTTTGCATACCCTGTATTGGCCTGTGTAGTACAACAGAGAAGACATTTGTCCTTTCAGACACTAGATAGGAGTGTTTCAACAATGAAATTGTTGTAACTGAAGATGTATTGAAAGCCCATAGAACTGCACAATTATAAAGTATTGAAAAGCATAAAAGCAAAGATTTTAAGGAATGAATTCTAGATAGACATGAGTGGCTCAAATTTATGAACTCCTACTGTTTAATTTGGGGCCAGCTGCATCATCTGACATGATGAGGTGCACAGGATCATGTGACTGTAATGCTATGGCCAGTATTGCATCACACAAGGCCTCATCCTATAAATAGTCTATTGGCTGTCTTCTACCTCTCATTGGCTTAACTGTCTGAGAAACATCTGGTTTGGATGCGTAAGTTCCATGCCCTAGCCCCACTCCCCTCCAACCATCTCTACTCCCACACAAATGACAGTGTCAATAAAACAAACAAACAAAAAAAACTACCATCCCACTGAAAAAAGAAAAAGAAAAAAAAAGTGGCAGGAGCCCACTGTATAGAGAGATCCAAAAAGAGGGTCTTCAAAGACAAAGGAACAAGTTACCACAAGCACTTCATGGACCTCTTGGGAAAATGAAGCAAAAACGGACATAAGATTATGGAGAAGAAAGAATCCAGTCTCCCAAGAGCTCTAGAGGTCCAAGAGTGGGGACATAGCTGAAGATTAGCTTTCTCATCAAACAAAACAAAAAAAATTTGTTCTGTTTTGTTTTTTCATAACATATTTTGACCATATTCTTTCCCATCCCGCATCTTCTCCCAGGTTACCCCGACCCACCCCTTATTCACCTAACTTCATGCTTGTGCTCTTTCTCAAAAACAAAACAAAACAAAAAATCAGAACAAAGCAGCTTTGCCCTCTCCCTGAGGTTTCTATGCCAGTCAGTGTACGTATGGCTATCATCGCCTACCATGAGCCATGTCTGTCAAATATCAGTACAACCTACTGCCACAAGACAGGCTGGTTTCCCAAAGTGTTACTCCAACACACTGTACTTCAAGACTCTCTGCTATTAGGCCCAGAGATNCTAGCATAAAAACTTCAAACAGTACTCTATCATCTCTCCTCAACCTCATGTTGAGAGCAAATACAGAGACCAAAGAACAAAACCGTTCATCAGAGAAGCCAAAAAAATCCATCACCACCTAGAACATGAGCCAAGGCTCTGGGATCNACCTAAGTCGACTGAGCATCAGGAGACTGCTCCNATCTAACCCTTTTCCAGTTTCTGTTCCTCTCATGGACTAAGGAAGAGATGAAAGGCCAGTTCTAAGACCTTACACTTACAGATTAGCTTTGGCCTTGCTGGTTTGGGGGAACTGTTGAATATATATGTCTGTATATATATGCATGTGTGCACGGTGAGGCACAAGTTTGTGGGACTCTGAAGGCCCAAGGCTGATATCAGGTTTCTTTATCACCNGTCTAGCCAGCTTGGTCTGCAAATTCTTTGTCTCTGCCTCTTGTGTGCTAAATTATATTTGGCCACCACATCCACTCATCTTCTTACATGAATTCTAGGGACCCAAACTTCTCCTCATGCTTATGTAGCAAGCAGTTTACCCACTGAACCGTCTCCCCAAATCCCCTTGCTCATTTTTCAGAACCACATTGATGACCTCCAGAAGATACTCTGCCCCACAGAACATCCGTAATTCATTGGCAATGACAGGAGGTGGAGAATGAATGACCTGGTACCTTTTTGTAAAGGTTCAAGATTCANTTATGCAAAGAATACCAAGTATGTATCAGACATTTGATCCCCACCATACATTAGACCTGGGGCACACTATGAGAAGTTTAGGAATGTTGCCTTTTGTTGCCTGTGTTCTGAACAAACATATACCTTTGTAACTCCACTGTACCTTTGCTCTACCTCATGCTTATACTGGGCTAATATTGGAATAACCTGGCTTCTTCTCAGAAAAATATACGTCTCCATTGCTGCCAACAGGTGAAGTTAGAAGTATGGGCTGATGGAGATCTGCTTGCCACCACCACCAGCAGCAAACTAGCCGGTGTCTGGCCCAGTTCAGAGAGGTTGTCAAACTAAACCCTTTTCAGAGACAGCTAGCGCCTCAACTTATGCCAAACCAAAGCTCAACCATGAATTTCATTAGCAATCTCTCAAACAGAAAAAAAGTGACATATTTCCTCTGACTCACTCGCTTCTCTCTCAACCTACCACACCCCACTATCTTATTACATTAAAAAAAAGCTGGGGTACTCCAGGGACCACAAATTACTCCTTAGCTAAGAAATTGCACTCAAAACCACCTTTTTTTTTCAGAGAGAGATGATTTATTTAGAGACCCTGGAGTGGAGAAGCAAGATCAATGATGATTATGATGGTCTTGGGCCTGCAGCAGGAGGCACTGTCCATTGAGTCAATCACGGGAACAAATGTGACTTGGTACTGCTTGGAGTCAAGAAGTTTCTTCAGCCAAAGCACNTGTGCCTCACTATGGATAAAAATGAGAAGCTGTGAGGGAACACTGCAATGTTTTGTCTTCTTCACATAGGGACCTTCCCAACTCTATTACCTGCAAATGCCATCAAAGGCAAGGTTTTCAGAGTATTTGAGAACCCACTCTCAAAGAGGGAGGTCCAGTGANAACATCAGTGTCTCCTACAGGGTGGACAAGAACAGAGGTGGGCTATATACCACAAAGAAGACAGTGAAGACAGACATCCGGTTCTGTGTGTACAAGCAGAGAAAGAGTTGGGTTGTTTGGAGAAGTAGAAGGGCATGTGGGAAAAACAGCTAAGGAAGAATTTGGGAAGCTGTATGATGAGCTACACTTTATGGTCTATGCTTTCAAGGACAGACGTCTACCCTTTTTATGTTGTGATATGACATTGTTTCAACCAATGTGTTTGGGTGGATTTATAGCTATCATGGGATGCATAGGTTGGTCATGCCCACTTTAGATTAAAATGTGCTGTGTTAGCTAATTGGCCAAGCTAAGATGGCAATTCCTCGGTTCTGAGAGTCACCTTTGAAATCAGAAAGTGTCATCAGTACCTTGGGCTTTTGTTCCTTTTCTGGGGTGATTTCTTTGCCCTGTGTCTCTGTGGAAAATCCTTCATCCAACATGTTGGACACCAACATTTATAGGCCTTTGCCATCTTCTCAAGGTCCCCAACTCTGGTCAGCAGTGAGGTTCTGGTTGAGANAGCCTCTGGCTCCTCTCTCCATCATGCCTCTCCCTCACCCTAAGTCCATCTCCAAAGCAGTCCAGCCCATCCTCACTTTATAAGTGACTGTGACATGGGTCCTCCCAGACAGAAGACCTGATGACTGGTGACGCTTTGTCACAATGGCTGAAAATCAACATGAGGGCTTGCTTGGGTGATGGCAAGAGGACTGGAATACTTCGATAAAGTCAAGCAAATGCTTTTGAGAACTCCTTACATTGACTTGATACTCATCTTTACATGAGTGNTGCAAACCAAGCAAAGTTCCCTGTGCCTTTCAAGCCTAAGTCTGGCATTTTCAATAACCATGTGCTATTGGTTTCATTGTCTTAATTCTAGAAATCTCTTGAGCATGGACTTGGAAAATATATAAATGGTAAAATGACTCTCTTGATGTCTAATTGACAAACAAGCTACAGTATTTCCAGGACATTGACATTGTCCATTGACATTGGTATACACCCAATGACCGTCCTGCCANATATCAAAAGTAATAAATGTATCCACTGCTCNTGGGAGTTCCCCTATGTACCTCCATAATGCCTCCCCTCTCCTTCTCGAGTCCCTCTCCAACAATGTGGTAGTCAAAGCTCTAAGCCAGCACCTATATGAAAAATATATTACCCCTGCTCCTTGACCCCCAAGAACCCCACAGAGATGCAGCTTCAATCTTAAGTCCGGTATCTGAGAAGTCATGTATACAAACA
>LZPO01066330.1:250847-271714 GCA_001675575.1 Neotoma lepida | reverse complement strand
GGTATCATAGCCCAGAGGTGTATGCATCATAAAGAGGCCAGGATTCAGAGGAGACCCTGGGTTTATGTTCTGTGGTTGCTGCTCATAGGTGTGTGCTCTGTGGTTGCTGCTCAATATTCTTAAAACAAGATGCCAGTAGATTTGGGGAGGCAGAGGCCTCACCTGGAACAGATGTTGCAGGAGGTGACAAGATAGAGCAAGAACCTCTGTGCACTTCCCTAAAGGGCTTTTTAGTCTCCTACCTTAACCAGGAAACTGTCTAAAGCTCAGGGTTTGTCTTATAGCAAGAAGAAAATGTCCCTATCACCATTGCAGAAGAGTGTTCTATGGAGGAAATAGACATTTCTGTTTGTGGCAGAGTCCCTACCAGAATGCCAGAATGCCAGGCCATCTTGTAGTGTTACTCTTCACACTTCCTCCTATGCTTCATTCTCTTTCTTATGTTCTGAGAGCCACGTGTTGGGGTTCTTGCCTTCTAGAAGTCAAGTGATGTCCCTCTGACGATGGAACATCACTTACTTTGCCCCACACACACAAAGTATNTACACAAAGTACCACTAAGAAGGTAAAGATTCAGAGGTTGCCACAGAGGTTGCTGCCCTGTATCAAGAGCTTCTTGACAACAAAATCTAGCTACTACTGCATTCAAATACAGCTGGGTATGTGTTTGGTCCTTACCTAAAAACATTAGAGGTGTCACTACACCTCTGTGCTTACAGCTGCAGAATTCCATGACCATAAATGGCAGGCAAGTACCTTTGTAAATAAAGAGATCTTCACATATGAGAATTCTATCAGTCCGTAAGCAGTGATGGTGTCAGCTCCAGCATTCAACAGATTCAGTAAAACAGGCCTGGTCAGAATGGTTATATCATTCATGTTAAAAGCAATCCAGTAGTAGTCATGATAAAGATATAATTTTGGTCCCTTAAGGATACTTCTAAGAATTCAGCCTTACTTAAGCAGCCTGATGCTAAATAAGGACGTAAGCCTTACTTACCTCCTCTATCTGATGCATTGGCACCAGCATGGTGATCACAATGCTTTCTATCATCAATTATGAAGGCGCTGGCCTGAACATGTGGCAACCTCTGAATCTTTACCTTCTTAGTGGCAAATACTTGGGGGGGGGCAAAGTAAGTGATGTTCCATCGTCAGAGGGACATCACTTGACTTCTAGAAGGCAAGAACCCCTCCCCAACACATGGCTCTCAGAACATAAGAAAGAGAATAAAGAAGCATAGGGCATGGGAAGGAAAGACAAAGAGAAGACATTTCAGTTGTGCATCATGGCCCATGTCAAGTAGCCTGGATGAGGATGCCTAAGTTCCCTTCATCCTGGCCTTGTTGTGTTCTCTAGAAACCTTCTTACTCCAGTCCATAGATGGATTAAAACACATTCACTCTACAGACTGTATGAGACCAAATGATTTAATACACAAAATTTAAGACATAGCTTTCCAATACCCTAGTATGCGGCCTGACTTTTGCCTCTAACAGAAGGAACCTACATTGTATTCTGAGAACACGTATTTTTTTTAGATTCATGCTAAGGTTAGTAGAGGCAGCAAAGGGGTCAGTGTTATCTGGACCCTTCTGAAGCATGACATTTGGATTTGCTTTAATACACAACGCGCAAGTTATTAGTGATGACTTCCAGGAAAGCAAAATGAGTGAAGAAAATTTTCCCGAAGTCCAAACAAACTGGACTTTCAGTTCTCTAATGTGCAGCCTGCCTGTAACACTTTTCCTAGCTCTTTCTCTCCTTTCACGTTTCTTCCACCATGGTCCTATCACACGAGTGCAGAGTCAAGGCTGGACATGACACTGAGGAGCAATGGGAAGGCCCCCAGGTTGGAGATCAGCAAGGATGGGTCAGCCATGTCTCTTCCACTGCCTAGGTACATTCCTTTAGGAAAGGGGCCCCCAAAATAAACAGGGCAAGGACCTCAGAAAGGTNGCCAACAGATACTGAGTCCCTTTCAGCTGCTCACTATCTGTGTTACTGATAACATAGCAAGACACAGGGAATTCTGTAGAAAAGATGGGAGAGGAGCCAGTAAGAAGAAAAATGGAAAAGAGCAGAACATCTATAGAACCGANGTGATCCAAAGTATTTCCAGCACCTGATGGTAGAAGTGAGNTGACTTAAAGTCCCGAAAGCCACTATTTGTCCTGAGTCTCTGGTCTTATATCAGATGTATACTTGGTCTTATATCAGATGTATACTTGGCTCAGAAAGCTCTGACCCGTAGTGAGGTATCTCATCTGTTTCCACTTTCCCCAGCCTGTCCCCATGCCCACGGAATGTTTGAACCAAAACATCAGCACCAGTACACAAGACAGGGTGTANGTGTGAACAGGTTAAGAGGTCCTCACTCCCCAGCTGAAGTCAACATCTGGAAGACTTAAATTTCAGAGAGGGACTCAGACAGTCACCAGCATGTATAAGAGCTGTTGGAAACTTTTCTATTCTGCCTCTTAATAAACTCCAAGTCCCAATTTGATGGGCAGATCCATCCCTGTGAAGACGTCTGTTGGACTCCAGTGGAGTTTAGTGAGGTGAGAGAGAGTCCAACTGGAAATGACAATAACACAGTAACACTCTGAACCTGTCCTTCCTAAGACGAGAACAGAGCCAGTGGGAGAACCGGCCTCAAAGGCCTTAACTACAGTGTAATTAAGGACCACACCATGCAGTCCACCCACCTGTGAAAATCAATCTCTTTCCCTCCCTGTCCCCATCCCTCTCCAGTAACTCTCAAATAAAAGGAACAAAAGCTGAGTCCCATAGGGCAAGCCAAAGTGTAGAAGAAAAGGGTCTTCCAGGCTATTTCCCTGCTGCTTTATTTGAATCAGCTCAGACATTCACTCCGTGTGGTTTTTTTTTTTCCCACACCAAGATAAAACTTAGCAAAAGCCAGGGTAAAGAGACAATGAGCAGACTGAGTTAACACATGGNTCTTGATGGGCTTCCTATGAATCTGTGAAGGGTCAGGGGGGAGGTCACTGTTCTCCTCCTAAATGGCCTTTGGCTCGTATTCCACTGGGGCAGAAAAAGCAACAATAGTGACTGANGTTCAACCTTCNTCTGTNCACCCTCAGAGTCGGTTTAAGAGCCAACTCTCAGGCCTCCGACCCAACCCTTGCCTAGCCTGTGAGTTGCTTCCTGAGACGTATGACTCTCTGCAGCTCAGGTTTCTCAGTGTGCTATCTGAAGTAGAATTGAAAACGTCTTCATCAGCTCTCAAATCCAGTTGCTTTTTCCCCTGTGATCTCATTATGATGGGTTGCTATCTATCTTCATAATATTTTGAAGTGTCTAGTCCCAAGTGTCACCCTAGCCGCCCTGATGGAAGATAAGACATTATATGGTCGGTGCATCTGACCAGCTCAAGAGAGAAGGTCCATCCACCTACTCCAAGAGACTCATAGTTCCTCTTCAACAAAGGCCACACCTCCAACCTCTCTACCAACTACTACTGCTATAAACTACTTCTTTTTGTTAATCAAAATAACAAAGTCAAAAAAGAAATAAAACCTGAGTCCCATTNGATAAGGCAAGGTGTGGAGGAAAGAGGCTCACTGTTGGGAGACAACATTTCCTGTGGGGAATGAGAGAGAAAATGTTGGTAACAAGAGGACCACTACCACCACCAGCTCATCTTGGTGACCACCTAGTCACCTAACTCAACATGCTTATTTGCAAACAAGAGAGACAAAGTCCTGTGAAATCCAACCAGTACCAGAACCAAGACAGGCTGCCTTCTGTTGAAACCAACTNAACAGACTACACAGCAATCCAGGCACAAAATAGGCTTTAGGTAGTTCATTGCCTCGATTTGAAGGGCAATGTTACAAGATAATAGACTTGGGATAAATGGCAGAGGGCAATGAGTNTGTGAGAAGTGGGTGAAATCTTCCTTAGAATTGTAGGACAAAATGGAAGGACTAGGAAGACTTCAGAAAATTAAATTCTATTCTTTTAACAAATATTTTCCACAAAGGCTCACTGAGACCCCATTCTGTGGCAGGATCATTTATCACCAACCTCCACGCAGTGGTGAGCAGAGCTGCTAGCTCCCAGCTTCTTTGGAGATCTGTGTCCTTATGGGCCGGCTTGTAAGAGGGAAAAGCAGGGCAGCTGGGATGGACAGAGGAACCTGAAATACAAAGGGTAAGATGAACAAGGTTTTATATAGCTTCACCCTCTCTCTGGGAATAAAAATCACCAAGGAATCAGTGAATAAATTCTTAAGGAGTCATCTTGGCTGGTGTGGAAGGATGCTTTACAACGAGATGCAGGTTGAGAGAAAAGCAGGTACCAAACCATTCTCAAGCGCACGAGGAAGCGTTGAAAACACAAAGAGGAAGCCATGATGAGACTCACCAGGCTGTTGACTTGAAGCTAAGCCATTCAGGGAATCGGGCACTCAAACATCTTATTACCTATAAACATCAGAAACACGGGAGAGGAGATTCAACTACATTCTCAGGGTTTCTCTGTGTAGCTTTGCGCCTTTCCTGGAACTCACTCAGTAGCCCAGGCTGGCCTCGAACTCACAGAGATCCGCCTGCCTCTGCCTCCCGAGTGCTGGGATTAAAGGCGTGTGCCACCACCGCCCGGCTACATTCTCTCTTCTACTCAACCAACTTTTGCTAAGAACCTCCTACATGTTTACTCAGTTCTTGGATGAGGATAATGGAGGTGGACAGAGAAAGAACTTTCAATGTCTGATGAAATTTGTTCTATTGAGCTTGATGTGAGTTATGAAGAGAGGCCAAAATGTTGGATAAGTCTTCCTGACTCACATACTCAATAATCATTGCTCAGTTTCTCTATTGAGAAGTCACAAAAGCANTTCAAACCCNTATTCAAAAGCCCAGCCTGAGCCCACTGCGTCAAGCATCCAAACCAACCACTCCATTACACAGAAACAGAGCACTCCCTGACACTGTCCACTCTCACCTCCCACATCCAATCCATCTCTAAGACTTCTTCCTTGTCTGGTTCTCTATCTCAACTGTCCCTTTCCCTCCCACAGCTAAGCGGAGATAAAATCCTTCCTCCTGGACCACTGCTGTGGTNTAGTTATCTCTAATTCACTCAATTCTCCCACTCACTCCGTCANCCACTCCACAGCCTCAACAGAATTTACTGATTTATGTAGATGCCTGATCAGTGGTTTAATGGATTTCATCCACTGGGCTCAAAGTTCNATGCACACAGGACTTTGGACTATANCTTTAGATTATTTCCAGTGCCCAAATGTGTGCCTACATAGGCAAATTTTTGAGTGGCACCCAATGATGGTGATTCTGCATCCCAGAACTCCCAAATAGACAGGTGGAAACCTTTGAAGAGATCTGTGGCACATGTGCAGGGGTTCTGGTTCTAATGGTTGGTAGCNGGTAGAGAAGCCAGGGNTAGCCCCAAAGATCCCAANACACACAAGATAAAACATCAAGACTTACCCAGCCCCTGATGTCAAAAGTGCAAAGATTGGGAAGAAAACATATTTTGATCACACTGAATCAGCTCTCCTAGACTCGTGTTTATGGAAATGCATTTGCTGCCTGCAGACACTGTGAGGCACATGCATGCGCATGAATATCCACACTCAGTGACTTCTAAGTTCTCTACAGGCAAGAGACATTTTAATGACCACTGGTGAAACACTTCCTAGGCCTAGTATGGGGGTGGGACTTAGTTGTTCAATACCTGTTGAAAAGCCTTCTTTAACCTAAAAGCGGGGAGAGGTCTCAAAATTGAGGACCAGACTTGAGCTGCAGTGAAGAGGCAGCCTTATTTCATATGTATGACCAAGGTGTAGCAAAAGCTAGTGACATCACAAGAGAGCCCCATCTGGCTGCTAAGCCACACCCCGTTTGCAGTCACAATGCCTTAGACCTTAAATACAGGGACTCCTGGCCCTGCGGGCCTTGCAAAGCCCCTCATTTTGGCAGAAATTACAATGTCGACCAGCCGCAAGCTAAAGAGTCACGGCATGAGAAGAGGGAAAAACCGAGCTCCTCACAAGGGTGTCAAGAGAGGAGGCAGCAAGAGAAAATACCGTAAGGGCAGCCCGAAGAGTAGGAAACGGGGCGATGATGGTAAGTGAAGGGTGAGGAGAGCAAACTCGGGGACATGCTCTCCCAGCCACTTTCCTGGAGGCAGTCCTCAGTTGGAACCAGCATCTCAACCTGAGATGCCAGGGTTCCAGGGGCTGAGTTCCTAGGGACAAGGATGCTGATGGCTGTGTCTTAACAGGTGTCCCTGTTATAAATCTGTCCTTCTCCACAGCAAGTCGCAGTTACCGTTCCCACTAGTGATGCGGCAACGGACTCTGCCCTGGTGGACTTCAAAACAACACCAGGCAGCAACTGAACATCAGAGGGGGACTGCCAAAGAGATCTGAAGTTAGACCAAAACCAGAAAAAGATCCTATCGAGAGTGGGTAAAATGCCAGTCGTGACGAAATAAGGAATGTATATGTTGGCTGTTTCTCCCCAACATCTCAACAATTTTGAAAACAAAAATAAACTTGTGAAAACAATTTTTCTTTGATCTTTTGGTTNGAAAATATTTGGGTTTCTGAGCTTAGAGTTGGAGGTAAGACCGTTAGATATGACCCTCTGGTTCATCTTGAATTATACCTTGAGTATGTTCCAACTTTGCCTACCCTGAATGTGGTCAACCCTCAATGTGGTCAGCCAGAAAGCTGGTGTATCTGGTTCTGGGTTAGACCCTTATCTTGGTAGCAGTGAACTGTGCTTTGTTTTGTGCTCCAAACCCACTTTAAACCCATTCCCTTTCCCTCCTGAGNGGACTCGCCTTAGGGGGACTGCCTGGGAGAGGTTTCCTCAACCGTGAAATTAGGACTTGGCCACAAAGCCCTTTCTAGGTCGCCTTGACCTTCCTAAGAGATGGCTTGTATAGAGGGCTTCTAAGTGGCCTCAGGGTCCCCNGAGTTAGAGGCTGCTCTGGTCCCCTGGGCTTCCTAGCATCCTTCAAATCACCCTGGGTGGAGTTTCTATGCAGAGGCAACAGGAGGGTCAACACTGGAGCAGCTGCTGGAAGACTGTACTCTGNGTATGAGAACAGCCTGGAAAGACCGAGCTTCCAGGAAGAAAGTTGGTGCCCTGAGCTGGCCCTGATTATGTAAGAACAGATCCAGGTTCCCATTGTGACTTAGCCACTGTGGATATTGGTTGGCACATCCAAGGGAAAGACCTTGAGGGCACCCTGGCCCCTGCTTAATGAGACAAGACACCTGGGGCACAGTAAGCGTATCTTTTTGGTTTTTTTTTCGAGACAGGGTTTCTCTGTAGCTTTGGTGCCTTTCCTGGAACGCACTCTGTAGCCCAGGCTGGCCTCAAACTCAGATCTGCCTGCCTCTGCCTCCCGAGTGCTGGGATTAAATGCGTGTGCCACCACCTGGCTCAGTAAGCGTATCTTATGCATCACCCCTCATTTCCTTGTGTAGTGCAAATCTATGCATTCAACCTGTTACCCAATATGTGCATCCATTTGGTGATTGAGCACAAAGTACAGACCAGCTGATTCCAATGCCTAGAAACATAACTCAGANATCGGCCATAGTCAGAGCTGGGGAAGCTCCAGTTGGATCTCCAGTTCTCTTGGCAACACAACCATAGCTCCATTTCCAAGAGTTCCAAGTGTGAGGGAAATGAACCTCAAAATTTCACATTTGAGTTCAACTTGAGGATCTAGGTTCATTGTGACCTTGGCTGGGTAGTAGCAATTCAAGCAAGACAGGGATAAGATGTCTGACTACAGCTTTGGTCAGTACTGGAACGTGTTCCAGTACTATCAGTGAATGTTCAAATGCTTGCTTGGACACCTGCCAAGGAGTGCTGGAGATTGTAGAACCAGCCCAAGAGGACATATGTGCTTTGGTTTCTGCTTCTTCCCTCTGCTTACTCCCTTTTGGAATGTGATAGTATGTNACTGAACATGGCATAAGCCTGTGGAAGTCAGGGATGAAATGTGGTTCAAATGAGAATGGCCCTTATAGGCTTTAGAAGGTGTGGCTTCATTGGAGGTACGTCACTGGTGCTTGGTGTGAGNCCCACAGGGTCCAGTCACTCTCCCAGTCCCGACCTGCAGATCGGCTACTTCTCCAGCACCATGCCTGCCTGTGTGCTAATGGACAGACAAACATTTGACAGAACAGAGACCCCTGGACCAGCTAAGAGCACCAACAGCCTAGTTGTGTAGATCTAACTACTCAGAAGTTGCTCAACCTCTCCAAGCTTTGTCACCTGTTCAATAGGGTCAGCATGAGGATCTAAGATTCAGCAACTCACACCTACCCAGAGCATTAAAGGGAACCAGATGAACCCTGAAATCTCCACACAAGGGCCTACAATGGAGTAAAATGAGTGTGTAGGTCTAGCTAGAGGGTTGCCTCAGGGCCTGAATGGAAACCACATCATTCACTACGCAGCAAGTTGGGCAATCAACCACCAGNAGATGAGCACTGTGACCTGCTTGAGTCACAGAAGCCCTTTGTGTCTTGCAGGAGAGAAGGGTGGGGCCTCTGGCTGGGGGAAGAGTGGTGGGCTGGCCTCAGTTTTCATCTCAGAAAAGCTGGCATGGTGCCCAGCCTGTGTTGCAAGGGCAGGTGGGTAGAGGCACCCGTAAGAGGGGGACAGGCATGGGCAAAGACTTGGAAAAACAGAAATGTCTCATCTTTCAGCTTGTATCTTTTTAAAGTTAGTGTTAGCCGACACTCCAAACATGGTGTAACCCAGAGGAGGCCCATCGTCTCCATCTCCTTATGTAGCACAAACCACACTCAACCCTGTTGAACAGAAGACTAAGGTTCACTTGACTTNCGTGGTTTTCACTGGAGGGTGACGACTAAGAGGAGCCCTTCTGTGGAACAGACCACTTCACCATCACAGCCCATTAAATGTCTACCACAGTTTAACAAAGGTGGGCTTTCTATTCAACTCCTCTAAGTTTCTGGCTGTCTGAATTAAAGGATTAAAGTAGTATTAAAATTACATAGTTCTCTCAATGGCCCTAATGAAGCACAGCTTCCCTAAACACATGATAGGATTTTCTCAGGTTGGGAAAATATCCTCCCCACTGANTCAACCAGGTTTGTTGATTGTACACAGACCGTTATTTATAGCTTCAGAGAACAGCCATTATTTCATAAACAGGGTAAAAGACCATTACACCATGCTCCAGTAATTGAAAGATTATTAACCCTTAAGATGAACAGAGCCTGAACTTGAACATCCCCCGCCCCGGGAAAAGCTATATGATGTTTTGTACTTAGTGCACTTAACAGTTACTCAATAAAATGCACTAAGTGAATGGAGGGGGTGCTCCTGACAAATATTGTGCATTTAGCTCCCCTGGGGAAGAATCGAAAGAACTTNACAATCTCAGGCTTTCTACTCCAGTCTTAGAGTCTAGGGTCCACTGTGTTGTAGACTGGAGAGGACATCTACTGGGCTCACTGTAGCCCTAACTCTGGCAGAGTACTGTTGACAGACAAGGGTGCCAGACAGCCACCTCTCCCCTTTTAGCCCCACTGGANGGGTCAGATCCCCTTTTGTTCTAGTATAGTGCTAGAATGTTCTTTAACACAACAGACTGATTGGAAGCTTCATGAAGCTAGGGATCAATTGGTGTCTCAGGGGGTCAAATGTCAGCATTCACCACCATAACTGACTACCACNATTGAATAAGTATTTGTTAAATGTGTTTATTAGCTCATTATTATTCAGAGGTATTAGCTAATTTGTATGGACTCAAGAGTGGCTCTCATGGCAAACACAGCCACTGTAACTGTAAAGCTGAGTTGGAGAAAGCAGGTCAGAACTGAAGTGTGAAAAAATGTATGGCTGTTGGAGCAAAATAGTTTGTCTTTGATAATCTATTTTAAAACTATTCAACTCAGACTGACACTCAACTGAGCTAAGANTAAAACTGAGGTCTGGGGAAGATAGAGTGCAGACACATCCACTAATAGAATTAACCGAGCAAGCAACCAGCCAATGGTGTCCAAGGAGCAGCAGGCAGAAAACTGTGTGTGGATTTGGAAAAGCTTAGACACAGAGAACTGGATTTGGAAAGATTTGCATCTAGAAGGCTGCTGTGTTCTGGAATGTTCTCAGCATCCTCTAGATTCCAGACTCAGAAGAAGCAGAAGGGGTCGTAGATGGAAAAATACCTCTGAGTCCTGCATTCTGCATTATANCAAGCTGAGTACTAACCTCTCTTCCTCTAATTCATACTAATTCAAAACAGAGATATCGCAGTGCTTCAAGGTACTTCTTGTCAAGGCTGACGACTTGAGTTCAACCCCTGAGACCCATATGAGAGAACTGATTATTCTAGAAGGTTGTCTTCTGACTTCCACTCATGCACCTGGCTACATACACGTACACACACACACATACACACACACCAAATAAATATACAATAAAGACGAGACTTGGAACATGAATGAGACACAAAGTTGTGGAAGACACAGACTGAACAAGTCAAACTGGCACTCGTAAATTGTGCGGGGGATGATGGGGCTGTATCTGGGGATCCCAGGAAGACACTTGGAGGGATGNAAATTGAGACAAAAACACTAGCTACTAATACTAAACACTAACACTACCAAACAAACAAAAGCTACTAATAGTCGGACCCAGAAATTTCACCTGAAGAATCTGCTCTGGCTCTCTCCATGTTGGAACTTAATCCCTGGTGTAGCAGCATTAAAGCCTCTACTACATGATTTGGGCCATGAGAGATTCACCTTAAAGGGCTGAAGAGAACTAGAGGGCCATTCCATCCCCCACCCNACCCCTGTGCTCAGAGGATGTTTAATATGTCATCTTGGTGCCTAATCTGCCCCTTGACCTTAAATAAAGTTCTACTGTTTATAAATNACCATGTCTCAGGTATTTTGTTCTATCAGTATGAGCTACAACATCATATATTCTCTGGGTACAGTGTTCTGTATCTATAAAGTCTAATTTGGACCTCTCCATTACAGTATATCCTAGTCACGTTACTTCTATGCCATCTATGCCATTATTCTATAGCAGTCAAAAAGACTACATATGGGGGTGGTTATTTGTTTTTGAAACAGGGTTTTGCTTTGTATCACAGGCTGGTCTGGAACTCACCACATAGCCCACCTCTAATTCCCAAGCCCTTTGCCTTTACCCTTTACCCTTTACCCTTTACCCTTTACCAAGCATGTACCACCATAGTTTGTGTGTATGCATTGATGACACAGAGACACATAGAGATTTTCAAGTCCTATTATTAGGTAGGGACAAAGGAGAGACACAAAACAATTCATGCNATATAATTGCCTTTAAACGTAAGAATATGAAGCTTTAAAACATAGTGAGTGGGCTGGAGAGNTGGTTCAGAGGTTAAGAGCATTGACTGCTCTTCCAGAGGCTCTGAGTTCAATTCCCAGCAACCACATGGGATTAGATTTCTTCTTCTGGTGTGCATGAAGATAAAACACTCATATACATAAAATACATGAAAAAATAGAATATAGTGAGTGTGCAAGTATACACAAATATGCACATCTATATATATATATATATATATATTATCATATATCATACAGAATGATGGGTTTTGTTAAGTTCGTGCATGCATATAACGTAAGTTTATCAAATGTATACATAATTTTTTATATTTTAAAAATATTTTCGCCACACTGTTGACACTGATCATCTCTTGAGAAAAGGATGAAACTAAAAGAACAAAGGAGACATTTGATTTGTCCAGATACTGTAAATTTTATTACACGTTACTTCTATAACTAACTTTGGTTTCATTTCTTTGGGCTGTGAGCAACTTCTATCTGGCAGGAAATGGGAGCATCAACTGTCCCTCAGGGAAGAGTCTCTTTGTTCTGAGGGGATGGCTCAAATGAGGCTTTTAATGNTATAAATGGTCTCTCTTCTGTGCCTGAGATGTGCCTGATAGAAGAAAAAGGTCTGTGGAGCACTAATCTTNCCTGTGTTAACATGGGTTGGAGCGAAATGAACCAGATGAGGAGAGTTTGAGGATATATTTCATGTGTCCTAGCTGAGAAAGGAATGAGAAGCCAGAGGAATGGGGAGCCACTTGTGTAGACGAAAGTTGTCTGGTTCCCCCGCCCGGCTCCCATGGCCCGCTTAGACCCAAATAAACACACAGAGGCTTATATCATTTTTAAACTATGGCCCTGGCAGGCTTCTCGCTAGCTAGCTCTTACATCTTAAATTAACCCATTTTATAAATCTATGTCGCCACGTGTTCCACGTGGCTTTACCTGTGTGCAGTTACATGTTGCTTTCTGGGCAGCAGAATGGCGTCTGCTCAGCTCTGCTCTCTGCTTCTCTTCCCCTAGTTCGAATGTCCNGCCTAACCTTATTCTGCCTCACCATTGGCCAAACAGCTTTATTTATCAACCAATCAGAGCAACACATTTTTAAAAAGACATTCCCATCACACTTGTATCACTCCCATCAGCAGGATGCTTAGCATTTGAACTCCTATAGTTAGAGGTTTGAGGACAGAGCACGGAATAATTTCATAATTCTCACAGGAGGCTGGCTTCAAAACTGTGCTATGCTATAAACAGAAGCCCTGTCACAAGACACCACTCTCTGCCTCTGTGGGAATGTGCCTACAGACCACAATGGCTGCTGACTGGGGATGGTGTTCCCCTATGATGATAAAATTTGGGTATGCAAAGGAACACCAGAGGTGTGTGTATGCACAAGCAACCATGAAATGATACAGCAAGAGGTGGGCTCTGCAAGCTAAGGAGAGGGACCTCTGAAGAAACCAGAAATGCTGCCCTTTTGATCTGAATCTTCCAGTTTAAAAAGCTGTGAGATTAGTTTCCATGCCACAATGGTATTTTGTATTGACAACCCTAGCAAGGCAATATGTCATCATGCAATCAGAAAATAATATGATAATAATAATATGCCTTTCCCACAGAGTCCTCCTTCTCATTCATTTCCTGTCCATTCACTTTGGCTACTGTCCTCACAATTTTTAAAGTTTAAAGGTTAACCATGAGAGAAAAGGTCCTCATGGTTAGCTTTCTAATAAGTTCATGCTTACTGGCCTCCTAGNCCGAAGAGTTGACTTTGAAAGATATGACATCTCAATTAATTCCATGAAGTTGGCGTCTCTATTAACTCCGTGAAGTTAACAGTGCTGTCCTGGAGAGAAGATAGAGGATATGTGAGACTAACTAACTTGTCTGGGGTTGTCAAATACCTTTCATATTCTCTCTTATAACCAAACAATTTACTGATAAGAAAGAAAGAAAATTTTGACAGAGTGTGGAGATGCATGCCTAGAACCCCAGCAACCAGGAGGCTAAGATGGATGGTCCAGTCTGGGCTGTAAAGTGAGACTATCAAAAGAGAAATGAGGATGGGGGAAAGGGAGGGGGAACGGAATTATTTGTGGGGAATAGTTGAATATTAACTGTTATCACTTGTTCCTGGAGGTAAAGTGTCCTTTACCCCACTAATTGTGTTTTCCCTTCCTTGAGAGTGATGGTGTTTTCTCCAAAGAGTCTGCCTCCTGCCTTCTCTACTGCATCACATAAGAAGGAAGAAATGAGATGGGCATGAACTTGGGATAGTGGGCCACTCCTAAGAGGACTCAGCTTCCGATATTCAGGAGTAGGAGCTGTGCCCAGTGGTTGCCTCGATGAGCAAGATACAGCAAAAGGGATGGCCTGTTCAGAAGAACACTTTGGTTCTGTCTTGCTCATCTCTCCCGTTCCTCACTTATTCTGTGAGAGTTGCCGCATGAGAAGTAACATATGGCAGGGGGCTACTGANCGTCTGGACTACAGCTGGTGAGAAATATAAGACCTTGGTCCAGTCAACTGTAAGGGCCAGAATTCTGACAAGAAAGCATGTTCAATGAAATCAGAAGTCGGTTTCCCCACTCGAGCCTTCAAGTGAGCNTGCCATCTAANCTGTTGTTGACAACATCCTGAGAGACCTGGCCATAGCCAGAGGACCCAACCAAGACACAGCATGTTCTTGACCTCAGAAACTACGAGATATTTATTATGTTTGTGGTTCTAAGTTGTTCATTTGAGGGGTAATTTCTTACACTGTTATATATTACTAGTACATTCTATCTGGAGGTTAAAGGACCTGGGAAAGATTCTCAACTCCATCAATCACAATGAACACTTAGGCAAGTGATTTTCCCTCTGGGAATCAGCCAGTCTCCTTTCCTATGAAATCAGGAATGTAGGAACGATCTTTCTAAAAATCTCTCCNGACACAATTTCCCAAATCTTTCCAGTGAGCTTCATCACTGTCATCCTATTGTCTTACCCTGGACCACCTACCTTCAGGTACCCAGTCCTTCCTGAGGATTGGGATGAAATAGTTCAGCCCTACCANCCGTCCCAAGCCTCATCTGGATGCTGAGTGGCTGACCCAATGCTCTGCCATACCGCTCATTGCTCCAGCCTTCTAGACACACACTGCTTGTGGCCACACTCAGTTTCAGGCCCATATCANGCATGCTCATGTATCCCTCCACAGGAAACTCTGAGGGGTTCTCAATACCTATCACTTGCCTTTAGAAAACATCCAGGTCCAGAGTTAGCTCAGCCCAGTGAGTCCAGAAATGGCCTCTCAGGAGATCAGGCCTGTCCACCTCAGATGCTAACACAGTCTTTTCTTCAGAGCAGCCCTTGTGGTTCCTGGGATGTGGGAGGAGGCAAGGATGCCAACTGTAGGGGAAGGCCAGACAGGGGAGCTGGGACCTTAGAGCTCAGCAATGCTTCTGGGCTNTTGCATTGAAGNTGAACAGGATCTGGACCCTAAGTCTATCTTCCTACANAACAGTAAGAATCCCTGAGAGATACCTACCTCACCTAACTCACCCCTGCTATCTTCCCAAAGCTTTTCTCCCCATCCTCATGTTCCTCATCCCCATCACAGCCTTCCCCTCAATGTTCCAATCTGTCCTTAGAGGGATGTCCCTCTCCTATAGAAATCAAGGAGAGAGAGCTTACCTCTTTGAAGACATTTAAGCATAGCCAAAGGAAATTGCCAGTGAAATTTGAATGTCTGCCCCCTGTAGTTAATCTTCATTCTCAACTTGACAGGGTTTAGATTCACCTAGACAACACACCTCTGGGCTTGTCTTCCAAGATATTTCCAAAGAGGTGTAACAGGAGAGAAGACATACGCTAAATGTGGACAACACCATTCTATGAGCTGGGGCCCTTGGGTGAATAAAAGGGGGGCAATAAGCTGGGCCCCAACACTTAACCTCTTTCTGCTTCCTGACTACAGACACAGTGTGAAACAACAGTCTTAAACTCCTAGTCATGGCTTCCTTACCATGGTGCACTGTACCCTCAAACTATTTACTAAAATAAACCTTCATATATCAAGTTGCTTATGTCAGGCATAAGTGCCTGTTTCACTCTGGTTCCGTAGAGNTGGGGCTGGGGAGGATTGTCCACATAGCCCAAATGATAATCAGTAGATCCGGGCAGCCATGATAATGGCTTTTGTGTTCTCTTGAAGAGGAATATGAGGCACCCAAAGAGATGAACTTTTCCTAAGGCGTTATAATTCTGTTTCACTCCACCTGCNTTTGTGAAAGTCATCTGAGAGGCTGAGTGATTTACTCATGTTCAGAGAAGTGCAAGCCATCAAGAAAATGCATCTACCTGCTGCCTTTTTCCAGTACACACGGAAGAAATGCTAGTTCAAGGAGCTTAAACTTCCAAAGGGACTATTGATTCACTTGACCAGAAACATGAAAGGCATATTGATGTCAATAATTTCAGTAGAGAAATTTTCTCTTCTAAACTCTACTTTATCTTAGAATTCATCTCCGATTCTTCTCAAGGGCTATTAGCCACGTAGTATGTCCTGTCCTAGCCACGTATACCTATAATCTCCCATGGCAGAAGCAGGAGGATCAGGAGTCCAAGCCCAGCCTTGGCTACATAGTAAATTTCAGGCCGACCTAAGCTATGTAATAGGAACTTGTCTCAAAAAATAAACAACAAAAACCTAAACTAAAAACAACAGCAATGTCAAAAGGATGATTATAAGGAGCCCCAAGATGATGAATTCTGTGGGAAAATCTTTGTTCCACATCTCCCAGCAAGATCCTGAAGAGGACTTGACCAAGANGGATCCATTATTAGTACAGGATATGCTTTTTGACTGAGCNTCTATCTCAGTTGCTTTTCTATAGCTGTGGTAAAAATACTCTTGATAAAAGCTGCTTAAGGGAGAAAGGGTTTGCTTGANCTCACAGTTTGAGGGTACACTCTATTGTGTCTGGGAAGTCCTGGTGGCAGGAGCTGAGGCAGACGGTTANATTGTAGCCACAGTCAGAAAACAGAGAACAATAGATTGTCACGTCTAGCTNCCTTCCTTCTTNTTGCACAGTCTAGGACACAAGCAGAGGGAATGGTGCTGTCCTCCTTTAGGGTGGGTCTTCCAAGCTCAATTAACCCGATCTAAACAATCCTGCNTATGTGCTGGAGGCTCGTCTCCTCCATGATCCCAGATCAGATTGACAATATTAACTGTCATAGCTTCCCATACTGAGCCTACAGCAAAAGGANCTTCCNTGAANTCATTTGAATTCCCATATAAAATCAGAAGTCTTTTTGAAGAAGCAAAGGAAACTGGATACTGGGAAGAAAACCAACCTGTNTGTGCTCTAGACACAAAGTGGATACTCAGGTTCCTAGCCCCAGGACTTGACAGTACTTAATAAACACTACCAATCCTTCCTGAACTTCTCGAGGGCGACAGAAAGCCAGACTCTGCCTAAGCAAGTATGTCCATGCCACATGCAGACATCTGTCCTCAGCCTATCTCCAAGCACTCATTTCCAAGGTCTCAGGCCTTCCTATGGAAGGCAGCTGTGTCCACAGAGCTAAGACAGAGAAAAGATGGCCATGTGCGACTGAAGCGGAGATCCGAGTGATGAATCTGTAAGCAAAGGACCACCACCAGCCCAGAAGGGCTAAGCTGCAGCCACCTGGATTTGAGAACACTGAGGAACAGCCTCCAGAGCCCAATTATTCTCTAAAGCATANAACTAGCAAATCTGTGATTATTTGTACAGTGACTCCAGGAACGGAAGAGCCTCTGCATCCTTACTCAGGTAAGCTGGGTANCATGCAGCCAGGAACAGGAATCTACATCACCATTCTATCCAGCCTGAACAGCGCTGAGACCCGCTTCCCTGTAAAGATATCTGGCTCCAGTGAACTTTCATATAAAATCCTCTTTGTATGGACATGGAACCAGTAATGCACACCTCATGCAACCTTCCAGAGAGTACTAAAAATCCTCCCAGANAGCAAAGGGACAGCAACAGTTAGGCTCCTGGGAGTTGGAGTTTGTTTTGTTTATAACTTTTAATTTTATTTATTTGTGTGTGTGTGTGTGTGTGTGTGTGTGTGTGTGTGTGTGTGTGTGTGTGTTCAAAAGACAACTTACAGGAGTCTGTTTTCCCCTTCCCACCTATGACATGAGTACCCAGAATTAAACTCAGGTCATCAGGCTTGCTGGCAAACACCTTTTCCTGCTGAGCCATCTCACTAGACTTGGTTTTATTTTTTAAGACAGACTCACATGTAGCCCAGGCTGGCCTTAGGCTAGATATATAACTGAGAGTGACCTTTAACTTCTGGTCCTCTGGCCTCAGCCTCTGAAGAGCTGGGATTACAGGCATGTGTCACCACACCCAACCTAGGCTTCCAATGTCGATGGCAGCATACACAGGAACGCTAACCATTGCTTCAAAGCAGAGGCAAGGTCTGTTTCATTTACTTATGCTTCTCTCCACGTGCCCTCCTGGTGCCCATAAGGTGTCCTGCACACACAAGAAGTGGAATCCGAGTTTGATGAATGAATGGAGAAAAGAAAATGAACTAATTGGCTACTTAGTGAATTCCCAGGCCAGAGATTGGAGCCAAGAAAAGGAGGTTGCTCTTGGAAACCCCAGTAAATCCCTTTGTTAATCTGCCTTTCCAAATGGGCACACAGAGCTAGGCTGAGAAACCAAAAGCTGTGGGAAAGTCAGAATTTGAACCAAATTGAATTACCTGTGCCCAGAACTGGTTNGGACTCNTCCAGTCATTTGTCCCCAGCTCTGAGACACACTGCCCTTTCCAGTGCTTTCAGACATATAAGAAGGACTAGGTGACCCTGTTAGTATTTCAACACCTTAATTGGATGAGCAACAAAAGCAATGCCAATTGATTGGCAGACTCAGAAGCCAGGTCTCCAAGACCCAAATTCCAGTGGTGCTGCTGACCTTGGAGTGACAAGGGAAGTGACTTACCCTGTTCTGCCTCAGTTTCTTCATTTCTAAATTNGGAATAATAATAGTGCTACTTCAAAAGGTGATTGCCAGAGATGTAGAAGATACTGTTTAAAAACCGATGGCTGGCAGAGGGAGGGGACTATGTAATGATTGATGTTCTAGTCTTTTCTTGGCCTGTAGGTGTAGCCCAACTAATCAGAACNCCTCACTTCTCAGAGTTTAACAGTGGCCACTGAATATTTTGGTGCCAGATAAATGACCCTAGGATCACATGGACATGAATGGAACCAGGCAGCCATGCCCCTTTCTCTACTTAGTAGCAAGAATTTCAGACCTATCTGGTGCCCATGTAGCCCATTAGTAAAGTCTGAGGAGCTGGGGCACAGGCAGAGATATGGGGACAGGGCTGGTGGGCAGGAAGAATGGCATTAATTCCCCAGGATGGGCAAACTATTGCAGGAANCCATAGAAGCCTCATGTGAAATAGCTACTCTGCATAGGGCAGCCTCCCCTTTCCTTTCTTTTCTCCTTTCCTAAGCCAAAGTCACTGTAATTTTTTGTTAAGAGAGTAAGAGATGGATATATGGACTATAAATGGACCCGATGTGATGAGTGAGGACTTCTTTGTGCCAAAGAAAACAAGTATGAAGCAGCTGGAGACAGGAGCCAGGGGAGCCCATGGAGTCAGAGGCTCTCCATCTCCTTGGGANCCAGCTCCAGCCTGCTTAGGCCTGGCCATCTGGGAACAGCAGTCCCATGGTCCTGAGGGAATGGCCTGCCAGGAACCTCAGGGCCCTGGACCAGGAGTTGCTGGGAGCTGAATGCTGCAATTTGCCATGGGAAAGGAAAGAGACAATCAGAAGCTGGTGGCCCAGAGAAACCACTGTTTAATTCAATAGCCCATCAACTGAATGATTGCTGTGTGCAGGGCATGGAGCCGTAGGGCAGAAGCAGCAAGGTCTTCTGGTGGTTTTTGTCCCTGAAGACCTTGAAGTCATGGTAAGGGNAATAAGAATGAGACAAACAGAGAGTAGCTGCTTCCCAAAGCATTGGGTCACCAGGAGTTGGGGAGTGTGTGGATGTGGCCACCTGTGTGTGCAGGTATGTACACATGCATGTATATACACATAAAGACCAGAGGTCAAATGTCTTTTCTTATTGCTCTCTATCTCATGTTTTGAGAAAGTATCTCAGTGAACCTGGAGCTCATCAATTCAGCTAGACTTCCTGGCCAATGAGCTTCAAGGACCNTCTGTCCCCCTAATGCCATGGGTAACAGCCATATACCACCATGCCTGGCTTATACACAGATTCTGAGGATTCAAACTTGGATCCTTGTGCTTGCAGGGCAGACACCGACTAAGCCATCTTCTCAGCCCCTGAAGGTAAGTTTCAAAGGAGGGCAAGATTTGGGATTTTGACAGATGGAGTCCTGGGAACACACTCTAGGTAGAATGATCCATATGATAAGCTATGGAGTAGGGAGACAGAAGGTAGCTCTTGGGAGAACAAGGAGTCCAAATACAACAGTTTGAGAAACAAACAAACAAACAAATAAACATGTGGGCACAATGCAGTAGTTAGCNCTAAGACCTGGACTGTAACATCAAGCCTGGTGCAGGAGGAAAGGGGAGTCACAGAAGGTTTGAGAGCCCAAAGACCATAGATCAACCCTGAACNTTAGGACAGCTAACCGGGATTGATTAGGAGGAAGCAGAAGACAGACTCCTTATGGTCATCAGTCCTTGGAAAGATTGACACATGAGATTTTTTTTGTGACTCCTAAAAATCTGTAACTCATGTTCACAAGTCCCATGCCTCCCTGAAGATCTNTAGGCGGTAAGCNGTTTCTGGGAGAGGGAACATCTTGAGTGGTGTAGCCACCGTGAAGTTGCTCGTGCTCCTGAAAAGGCCTCCTTCCTCACGCTCTGACAGGCAACTCGGATTAAATTCATCTGGTCACCGAAGCAAACACATAAAGGCATGAAGGCAGAAGGGGACTGGTTGAAAAGGGGAAGAGATCGGCGGGAGTTGGATGACAAGAGAGGGTAAAAGGGGTGAATGTGATCAAAATACGATATACACATGTTTGAGAATGTCANAATGAAGCCCACTATTATGTGTAATTAATGTACCCTACCACAGCTCANGAGGATCCAACTTACCTCCAACTTTAGCCTCACGCATGCCTCCCACCTGTACAATGGTCCAAGAATGCTGGCTGTCTTCCTGGTCCTCTGACTACCAAGTGCTGGTTGTCTTCCTGGTCCTCTTCAACCTCAGCCTTGACTTCTNTCCAAGGTGACCACCGTCCATCCCATCTCGTCTTGCACGCATCAGCCTTTCCTCCTTAGAGAGGAGAGTCTAATCCTCTATGTTCTAGAATCTGAGCTGGTGTGAGATTAATGCTTGATCAACAAGTTATTGCAAAAAATATTCTAGAACAGTCTAGATTTAGTCTTGAAAAAGATACGCCATTTCCTCCTCGCTTCCTCTGAAGAAATCCAGCCTCCTGATA
>LZPO01066330.1:208889-219452 GCA_001675575.1 Neotoma lepida | reverse complement strand
GGCCTCTCCTTCTCTTGTTCCCCACTAATCTAAATTTTCTTACTGCAGACTTTCTTTTCCCAGGCTTGCCATGTGTACCGTGACCTCAGCCTAGGCTGGGATACACGTGAGCAGGCCATCTTACAAGTCTTTCAGGTCACAATTATGTCGTGTTGGCCAGAGGCCATCAGTCTTCCATGTGCCTGCATACAGTCCTTTTTGTTTGAGCAACAGAATACTCGTGTGTACTTGTCTTCCTTCCAGCAGTAACCAGTGGGATGGAAGTTTTGCGTCTTTGGGACTGTGGGGGAGACCCCGTGGTACTCCAGGCAGTGTCTTGTATCCTTCATGCTCAGGAATGAGCTGTGTGATGGGATAAGCGTGCACAGTGATGGGGGGGGTGCCCACTATTAACTTTGCAGCCCGACAGAAGGGACCTGTCTCAATCTGGAAGGGAAAACAGAACTCCAAGGCTGGACTTCTATCAAACAACCTTCCTGCATCTTTGACAACAAAGGAAGGGCTGGTGCATCGGGATTCTTCTGCCTAGTGGCTGAGAACTTCAGAGAGCAGATGGCTTTAGGCACAGGCAGCCAGGTCTATGAATTCTGATGCAGTATGTAGATTTCAAAAAGAAGAACCAAGCAGTACTGACTTAAGTGCAGCAGTCAGAGACCAGTATGCAGAAANATCAGCTTGTCNCAGCCTCAGCACCACCTCCATTGTCCTGACTGACAGGCTCATGGGGTTTTCTCTGCATCTCTTATGTAGCAGTTACTCTCCATCAGTTAGAGATGAGGGGTGGCAGCGTGGCTATTTGGGACCTATACAAAGTTCAAATCTTTTCATCTCTACTGGTCAGTTTCCTTCCATAACACGCAGGAGTCTCTAAAGCTAACCATTCCCAGAAGCTGTCAGTCCACACCTGTCAATGGATTACAGTCTGTCTTATTTTGATCACTCAGAAAGGGCACGGTTGATTAGGAGTGTTTCAGAACATAAGATGGAAGATATCCCAATCTCCTAGGACTATAAAGATCGGAAGGAAACAGCAGAGAATAGAAACTTCCCAAGCCTAGGACAATGTCTAGAGTAGTGATTCTCAAACTTCCTAATGCTGTGTCCCTTTAATACAGTTCCTCATGTGGTGGTGACCCCCAACCATAAAATTATTTCATTGCTACTTAGTAACTGTAATTTGCTACTGTTATGAATTGTAATGTAAGTATCTGATATGCAGGATATCTGATATATGACACCCCCCCCCAAGGAGTCACAACCCACAAATTGAGAACCACTGATCTAGAGGAAGTTCTTGGAGTCTAGCAAAGCCATGCTAAAGCAGGCAGAAATGCCATGATTTGAGGTAGGCAGTGACCGAGACATTCTGCTTCCTGCCATTTATAAAGTTGATTTCTGTGGGTTTGGAGTACAGTGGTGTGTGTGTGTGTGTGTGTGTGTGTGTGTGTGTGTGTGTGTGTGTGTGATGTACATGTGTATATGTGTGTCTGTATACATATGTGATGTGTGTGTATGTGTGTCTGTAGGAGTGTGTATTACTGTCAACGTATGACAACATGTACCCAGGATATAGGCATCATAAAGTGTTACTGCAGAAAAAGGCTTTGGAGGACACACATTTGTAAGAGCATGCATATCTACACCACACACACACACACACACACACACACACACACACACACACACACACATACGCACACACCCCTTAGCTTAATCAATGCATGTTGAATGAACACATCTCATTACCAATTTAAGGAATTGTTTACCTATTCACCAGTCATTGCATACCTGTTGTATTTAGAGCCTGTACTAAAATTAGGTCAGTGTACAAATCACAGGCTAGAGCAGACAGCGTTTAATTCGGGGCTGTTTAGCCATTTCATCAAAGAGCTACACTATTTTTAAAACAATCCCGGATGATGGATTTTTTTTCCCTTGNGCTTGGACAGCCAGGTGTATGGGCCTTGGCACAAAAACACCAGTGAGCTCCAAGCTGGGAGAAAGGCATGTGGCTAAAAGACATTCCAGCATATCCAGCTCTCAGCTAACTCCTGGAAGTCTTAAAAAAGAAACGATGTAAATGATAAGAAACAAAAACAAAAAATAAACTGTTTGGTCTTTCCATGCCCCCACTCTGAAACTTCACCTGTCTCTTCAGATGGCTGGAGAGTCTGCTAAGCACATAGTCGGAGAAAGCAGGTGCTGACTTGTGGGGGTGGTACCGAGAGAATCCAGTATCTAGTTCAACTTCTTGCTCACTGCCCATCACAACACCTTTATTGCCAGGCTTAAGCCTATTGCTGTCTGCTATTCAGCCATTTGAGGCACTAGACTTGGGTGATTTTTTNAAATAATTTATTTTATGTGTATGGTTGTTTTTCCTGCATGTATTCTATGTGTCACATTCATGACTGGTACTCTTGGAGGCCAGAGGAGAGAGTCAGAACTCCTGGAACTGGAGTTCCAGACCGTTGTAGTCCGCTGGAAATCAAACCTAGGTTCTCTGGAAGAGCGGCTAGCGCTTTTAACCACTGAGCCATCTCTCCAGACCTNGGGTAATTATTTCTTACTCCAAAATGAAAATGATTTCCATTTCTACATTTCCTATTGGCCCAAGCACCTGGGTGTGAGACAAGCTGTAGCTGTGGTAGGACTCTGCCCTGAGGCTGCCATGCCTAAGGTTGGGGTCTACGGCTGCAGGACACTGGAGAACAGAGGCATGGGATTTGAGCCACTCTATTCCGAGCAGTGGAGAGCCCTTCATGATCCCAAAGGCATATAACAGGCTTTTGGAGGTCAACCAATTGGGAATGTCTGTGTCCCTGTCTCTTGGTACTGGGTCTATTCACCCATGTCTCAGCTAGAGTTTCCCCAAAGGGAACAGAGGCAGAAAAGTCTCACTTGATACTCTGGGTGGTTGGATCATTGGGGTCCTTGAGACCAGCTTCGGCTCTACCCTTTCAGCCAAGCCTGAAGGTTACTGGATCAGGCTGGGCCTACTGGGCTAGAGAGCTGAGTCACCCACAGGAAGAGACAGCAAGGACCGTAAATCACCCTGCATTTAAGGGTGGCTTTCGAAAACCCTGGCTCCGGGCTCAGAGTCTTTATTTATATCTCTCACAGGAATATTTTTCAAACTCATGACAGTGCCGTTGGTATTGCTTTGAGCACACTCCAAGCACCTGGTCTCTTCTATAATGAGCCTTGCAGGTGACAGGCCTTCAGATGCTTGAGCCCAGTTCTGAGCCTGCTGTGACTCAAGTCCACACGTACACCTACTCCCTGCCAAGGCCAAGATCCGTTCTCCTGCATAGAAGAAGTACAGCCAAGTTCAGGGCACAATGTTGCATGTAAATGCACAGTGAGCGTGCAGACACATACATCCATGAACTCTCCATACACAAGCCACTACAAAGCCTGGATTCTCCACACATTCCCAAGATGTCCCTGTTCACTGGGACATCTGAGTCAGGGCACAGAGGAAGGGCCCTTCCAGCTCTCAGATGCCCACCTCACAGCTTCAGAAGAACTTGGCTGATGACTAAATGAAATTAGGTTTTGTACCTTGGCATCCTGGGTTCTGCTGTTGATGTCCTTACAGTGCAGACACAGATGAATCAGACAGACCAAGCATGGTGGTACATGCCTTTAATCCCATCATTCAGCAGATGGATTTCTGTAGGTTTGAGGCCAGCCTGGTCTACATAGAGGCTTGCTTCCAGGACAGCCAGGACTCCAAAGAGAAACTGTGTCTCAAAAAAACAAACAAACAAACCAAAAGAGCCAGATATCAGAGGAATTGTAACATCTGCAGGTGAGAGAGCCATTGGCCACAGCCCTCCCTCCTGAATTTCCTAAAAGAAAGGAACAAAATTTGTTGAGCACAGGGAAGAAATGGGGTAAGCTGGTCTTTCCCTATTAATAAAAGCTCATCCCTTTGACCTCTGTTTGCATGGTTTCTGCGTCTTCCACCTCCCTAACCTTTTCATCTTCTTCCTTGCTTTGTAATTAAATCACTTAGTATAATTTGATAGATTAGTAATTGTTGTTTATTTATTTCCATTGGTTTGTTGATCATTGTTTCTTCTTTCTCTGTCTCCCACAAGAAAAGGAGACGCCTCNTTCTATCTACTTCATTGTGGATTACAGAGAAAACAAAACACATCACCTAGGACCGCAAAGGGAGATCCACCTACTGAATGCTGGGATTAAAGGCATGCACCACCACGCTTGGTCTGNCTGATTCGGCTGCAGNGAGTTTGAGTCCAAGCCACCCTGCCCAATAACTTAATTCTGAGATGATAAACCCAGAAATGAGGGGTCCTTTTAATATATCCATCTAGTCCAGGGCCTATCCTCTGAGCTATGCCACCTCACCAAGATGACACAGAACGGAACCCATTCAATCTNNAGTTTCTTCTGAGATCTAAGTACAATAATTGCAGCAACTTACTAACCACTCACTCTGTGCCCAGTATTGAGCAAGTACCTGGAGTCCACAGATGAAGGAGGACATGGTCGCTGGGGCCCACCACAAAGTAAGAGGGAGAGATTGATCATTTTCCATCAGCAACGGAATAATGGCCAGTGCTACTTACAGTTTCCTTCTTGAGGATCGTAGATCCATATCCTTCAGAAATCACAGTAGGAAAGAGAGACGCGGGGAAGGAACTCAAAGGGAAAAGACAGGAGGAGANTGCTACAGACTGATAAAAAACTGGGTCAGGCTGACTGGCGATTTCTTCGCTTTCTGGTGTAGACAGCAGCACTGAGGGCAAACAGTTGTGGAGCAACTGAGAAGGCTCACCCAGGAAAGTGCTTGCCTCATTAACATGAGGACCTGAGTCTGATCCCCAGCACCCATGTACAAAGCGAGCACAGGTACACGCAGCGGAGACAGAAACAGGAGGCTCCCTGGGGCTTCCTGGATAGCCAAGGCTAGCTCAATTATTAAGCTTCAGGTTTAGTGAGAGATCTTGTCTCAAAAAAAAAAAAGAAAGTGAGGAATGATTGGAGAAGACACTGAAAGTTAATTTCTGACCTCCATGGGTGTACACACACACACACACACACACACACACACACAAAGACATGGAACATCTCCCATCTCCTGAATCCAGGCTATTTTGTAACTTTCTTGAACGATAGACTGGGATCCAAAGCACCAGCACCTTTCACNTTCTTGGAACCCTAACCCTGTCACATGGACAGACCCAAGTTCTCCTGTGGGACCATGAGTGAGTATATGTGGGGTAGAATGAATAAATGGGCCCAGACTATCATTGTCTAGCCAAGTGACCCACCACCCAGCCCATAAACACAGAAGCCCCCGCAGCCAAGATCAGAGATGCCCTGTCCAACTCAGCTGGCCTTGATACTGGTCTTCAGATGACAGTGCAGTGATAAAGGAGTGTTGTCACCCATCTCCAGCTGTGGGGGAGGTTCCTCATGCAGAACCTAATCTATGCAGTATCTCTCTCCTACCAAGAGAGCCGCTAATGTTGGACCACTTGATGTCACTCGAGATATATTTCATGATGTAGTCTGAACTCGAGCTCACAGANTAGAGCTCAAGAGAGCGGCATGCCATGGACCTCAGACATTGGCAAAGAGTGAAGTAAGAACTACCCCAGGCGTGTCCTAATGTCACTCCCTGGCTCTCCTCCATCTCCCCAAGATGTGTGCTTGGGAAAAAAGTTACCTGATCACCACTGCCTTTGTCCACCAATTCACTCGGGGATGGATTAATCCCTACTCAGTTTCTTTCCCACCTCCCCCATCCTGTCCCCAGTCTGGCTGCCCAGATGATGTAAGCGGTAGCCAATCTTGCAGCACGGTCAGNGGCTGGCTCACTTCCGTGACCATTGAGGGGAGGCAGACACTTTAGAGAAAGAAGTGGAAAATATTACCACCCACCCCACGCAATCCTCCCTCCCCCAGCCCTTGGCCCACTCTGTGCTCCCAGGCTACATACACAGGAACCCCAAGAGACCAGAGCTGGGAAGTCTTGGAGGCAAAGAAAAATGAAACCGGAACCAGAGCCCCATGGCCCCATGGGTTGAGCCACGAGACTGCTTTGGGCATGAGAACGAGTCTTAGGAGAGAAACCCAGAGCATCTGGAGAGCCATGCCAGCACCCTCCCCTCATCCCCACACTCTGCTGCTGCAGTGGCATGGCCAGCTGGTACCAATGAAATGGGCATTGGTATNGAGGGGTCAGCAGGTCAGCTTCAGTGTTGGGGAAGGGGCTACAGAGTAGATTTCCCATCACTGAGGGGGCATGGGGCACATGCTTGTAACCAGCTCACTCAGAGGGCAGGGCAGGAAGATTACAGGTTCAAGGTCAGCTTGGATTATGCAAAGAAATCCCGCTTTTAAAAAAATCACTTAAAAATTAACTTTCTCTTTAACAAACAAATGGGTTTTGTTGTGACATAGTCATACATATACAACGTTACATTTTCTTATTCATTTCCCCTCTGCTCTCTGTCATCCCCCCAACTTTGCTGTTGCCCCCCAAGTAGCCCACTCTTCTGCTTTCATGACACATATATCCTTCTACTCTCTATTGTTCCCCTTCTCTTCCCTGTAGACCCCCTTCCCTCTCGTATTTCTCTTGATGCTTTCACTTCATTCATGTGTGTGTGTGTTTATTTATTTGTGTGTGTGTGTGTGTTTATTTATTTCGTATCTGTTATTTGAAATTGTCAGATTCCCTCGTAAAACCCAGAGGAGGGAGACTCAAGCTTGTTGACTTGGACAAGTGTGGGCAGACAGAATCCGGTCCTTTTGCTGAGTTCAAGATTTTCAAAACCTTCTAATGTCTCTAGAGTTTTTCCAAACTCTAGAGTTTCTCCAAGTTTTTAATGCAGACATAGGGACCTACCATCAAGGAGCCATTGCTTCTTGCCTTGGAAATTTCTGCTTTTTGAGCAAGACCCTCAAAATCCCATGACCACACCGTAGATGGACTGCTTGAAATCTAGAAAATGTCAGGCAAGCCCCTCTTAGTTCCCTCACCTGAAAGTAAGATAAAAATGTATACATCCATATGTCCCAGAGCTGTGAACTCAAGCAGACACAGTCTGTGAAATAAAGCTAATGCACACTATATAGGAGCAGCGAGAGCTGAGCAGGAATTCTCTGTCTGAGCTGGATGTACCTTGCATGGGTGTTTAAACTGTTTTGATTTTAAGGGTCTAGGGGAAGGAAATAGGGGTATTGTAGGTCATTGAAGGGGGTCTTGGGACCCCCAGCTCCTTCCTTTCTGCCTCTGAGTCCTGAACTCCTCTGGGTGACAGTGTTTCTCCACCATATGCTCCTGACTACAAGCCCAAAAGTAATGGAGCCAAGCAACTTATAAACTAAAACCCCTAAAACAATGAGCCAAAATAAACATTTTTTTTCCTTCAAAGATGTTTTATCTTGGGCATTTTGTCACAGTAGTGGAAAGCAGTCACCTATTCAAAGGTTGGGCCTTGTCTATTCAAAGCATACAACTTTCTAAAATCGAGAGAGAAAAAAAAAAGCTAAGGTGCTTGTGGTATTTGTCTGTGAAAAATGAAAAGAAGGTTCTTGATCTACAGGGGACGTAGAAGGGTGTGCACTCTGGGAAAGAATATTTTGGGGTAGTCCCAGCCTGGAGACAAATTTTAAAGAAGGAATGAAGACGGTAGCACGGAAGGAAAATGGCTCAGAATACTCCCTGTGTATCTCTACTCAATTCAGAATCAAGCCGAGAGGAAGGCTATTTTTAAAANGGGGGAGACTTGGGTACCTGGGACCCCTCCACCTACTTCTAGAAATTCACTCTTCTCCTCTAGCAACCTCTTCCTCCCACACAATGCCAGTTGTAGTCTACTAGAAGCTACCAGCTGGGAAATTCTGTTTCCCAGACTCCAGGATAGGCATATGAGCCAAAGGAGACCAATGCTCCCTTGAGGGTTTCTGAATTCGACCCCAGAGAAAANGGCAGGTCTTCCCTGAGGTAAAGACTTCAGGTTGTCACTTGGTTGTCATGGGCACCCTTGGTGCCAGTCTGAGAAAGAAAGACCCATGTGTGGGTGGGTGGAAACAANATGGGGAGCAGTGAGTCCTACCCTTTTGTCTTTTCTGGGTCCCCAGTTGTCCTGNAAGCCAGCACTAGTCTGTTGGCCTGTGGTTCGGTCACAGAAACTAACAATTCCCCTTTGAGCCTCAGCTGGTTATGACAACTCTGTTGCTTGTAAGTAATCATGGCTTCGATAACTTTTATCCTTTTTCTCAAGAACAGCCCACCAACACTGGGAAAAGACGTTATAAGGAAAACAGAAAGCCATACAGGTATGTGTGACGGTTGTGTAGCTTGGTCTATTTGTGGGACTCTTAGCAGTGGCAGCAGGGCCTGTCCCTAATGCTTGAGCTGGCCTTTGGGAACCTATTCTCCATACTGGGATGTAGTGGGCAGCAGTTCCAGCTATGACCTGGAAGCATAACCCTTGCTGAGGCTTCGGGTAACTGCCACGCCTACCTCGGACCGCCCCTCCCGGGGGCGGAGCCTAGAGAGGAGTTAAGAATGAGGAGCCCTTAGAAAGAAAAGCAGTCCGTGCCGGAGCTCTTGGTTCCTGCATCACGGACGTTGGAGGGTGGACTAAGCAGAGTTCTGGACTGCACCTCATCTCTCCTGGACCCTGTGACCAACCCCTTTACTTACTGTAAGTTGCCCTAAATCCCTAAATAAACCTTTAGTTAACTACGTGGAGTTGCCTTAATAATTTCCCCCTATACTGGGTTGCCTTGCCCAGCCTTAATACAAAGGGAGGAGCTTAGTCCTATCTCAACTTGATAAGCCATGCTTTGTTGACACCCATGGGAGGCCTGTTCAATTCTGAACAGAAACAGAGGAGGAGTGGATGGGAAAGGGCGCCAGTGGGGAGGCAGGGCAGGGATGGGAGAAGAGGAGGAAAGGAAAACTGAGGTTGAGATGNAAGATAAATGAAAAAATTAATTAATTTAAAAAAAGGAAGGAATACATGCAGGATTACACTAGAATAAGAAGTGTGGAGCTCAGTGGTAGAGCGTTTGCCTAGCATCCACAAGGTCCTGGGTTCCATCCCCAACACTTTCTTCACCAAAAAAATTAAATGAATTCATTCATGCATTTATCCCCCCCTTTATACCTTCCTTCTTTCTTTCTTCCTTCTTATTTCATTNCTCTTATTTCTGGTTTTTTTTNTAGGTTTGTTTTTGATACAAGATCTGACGCAGCCCCAGCTGGTATTGAATCTCTGATCCTCCTGCCTCTGCCTCCCNAATGCTGAGATTACAAGTGTGCACCACCATGCCTGGCTATTCCTCCTTCTTTATTTTTAATTTCTTTCTTTTCTGGTCACTAAATTGGCTTAAGCCGTACTGATACTCACATACAAAATTTGAAAACAAAGAAAAATCAATCTTCCCTTAAAATGTTTGTTCCCTTGGTATGTTTTAGGAAACATTCATTTTCTAGAACACTCGGTTGGTTCAGTCATGGAACATCAGCTTTCAGAACATCGTAAGATCCTGATGGCTGTCACCTGTCACTCTGAGTGCAACAGGGACTCTGTCCCAGACCACTCTGGCAGAGGGAAGGTGACTCCCCTTCTCCAAGTCTCCCCTAAAGAGCATTCCACAACCTCCTTCTTCCCATTCTGGCATTAAGCACATCCTTCCCCGCCCACCCGCACTCCCTTCCGGAGCACCTGTTGCTACAACAAAGAGAAGCTTGGGGTTGAAGTTTCTGGGCTTGTCCAGGTGATAAACGGGGTCCANTCAGAGGAGATAATGCCGTTTGTTGGATTAGCTCTTTTCCATCATCGGGGAAAGCTCTGGGTGGGGAGAGGTATTCAGAGAGCTCCGTGGATATAAAAAGGTGATTATATTTAAATGGGAAACCTGTCAGCAGGCAAAACCCTCTGCCAGCTGACACACAGGCAACTTCAATAGTTCCAGTGCAGCAGGCAGGGTGGGATTTTGTGCCTCTGGACTCAGTCAGACAGCTGCCTCCTAAGGAAACAGGTCTTTCTCTTTGCCTTGGGCACAAGGGCTCTCTCTCAAGGGTTTTGTCAGTGCTGCCTAAACAAGAGGAGACCCAGCTGATGTCCTCTTAGAAACCAAGTCTGCAGGAATTTATCACAGAGCCAGCGATTTGAGAGTTGTGGACANAGCCCATGTGATGCCTCAGGACTGGAGTTCACCGGGAGCTCTGTTATTCTGGTGCAGTGGACAGGGACCACATATTGTAAAGAAACAGGGACAGAAGCAGTCACGAGTATCAACCAATATGCATGGCTGCATCCTAATAACACTTTCTGTTTATGAACATGAAGATTTGAATTTCATATTATCTCCATGTGCCGTGAATTCTTCTTCTTCTTACCAATGGTTTAAAATGTAAAAAGGCAGGGCTGGAGGGGCAGTTCAGTGGTTAAGAGCACTTACTATTCTTGCAGAGGATCTGAGTTTGGTTCCCAGCACCCACATCAGGCAGCTCACATTGTGTAACTCCAGTTCTGATGTCCTCTTCTAGCCTCTTTGGGCACCTGC
>LZPO01066330.1:173865-191034 GCA_001675575.1 Neotoma lepida | reverse complement strand
CAGAGGATGGTGACCCCTGTCAATAATGAAGCCTACCAAACCAGTGACAGGTGTATCCGTCATGACACTGAATGGTTATGCTCTGTGACAAACAGCCCCGAAGTCTCTAAGGAGTAAAAGCCCACTGGTGGAGTCTACCACCTTCTCTCTATGTAGGTCTGCTTCAATGTACATGTTGCCCTTTCCAGGACCCAGGCTGGTGGGGACGCCTATCAGCTCAGACATTGTCAGTGTCACAGATAGGACAGAATGGAACCGGTGTGACAAGCCCCACACTTGCTCTTAAACTTTCTAACAGTACATGACACCCATCACTTCCACTCACATTTCGTTATCCAAGGCAGGCCATCAGCAGCATCTAAATTCAAGCCAGGAGAGAAAGGTAAGCCTGTCTCTGTGGAAAACAGCTCTGATGGCTGCTGCCACACACTGTGTCTTCTATACGGTAGANGCTCAATCAATCTATATCTGACAGAGAAAAAAAAAATTGCTTACCCTTGAGGGCATAGGTAAAAAGAAGTCAATTGTGTTATAGGTAGGAAATGAAGTATGCAGAGACAGCAAAGCAGCGCTCAAGAGCTTTCCACAGGACGAAGGAGGGCCCTGGGGGCAGGTGGGGGTTCCAAGCACATGGAAGGGGCTTGGACTCTGTGTAGCACGAAGAAAACAGGAGCAAAGCAAAGGAGTTGGAGGAAGTGAAAAGGTGGTGGTGAGAGGCCAAGCAGGAGAGCTGCCGAGACTGTCTAGAAGGTTCCAACATGTGGATACTACACTCGCTCTTCCTGCAGCTNACCCCACTTCAGGAGCGTGACTTGGGAGTTTTGAAAGTGACAGCAACGTGCTGAGGCTGGTACTAAGGCAAGCAAAAGGCAAAACTGGAGGTTGCCCAGATGACCCAATTAGTGTCTGCAGGCCAAAGTCAGGTTTCGTTTTGTTCCATTTTCCTGATCTAGCTATATTCTCTGTCTCTCTGTCTCTCTGTCTCTGTGTGTGTGTCTCTCTCTCTGTCCCGTGGCACACTCATGGAAGTCAAAAGACAAGTTATGGAAGTTGGTCCTCTCCCTCCATTATATGAGTCTGGGAATCAAACGCAGCTGGTCAGGCTCAAAGCAGCCACATTTACTTGCTAAGCCATTTCCCAGGGCCCCAGCTAATGCCTCCTTGTCCTCTGCTNTATCTTCCATCATCCAGAGGGGAACAGCTCAGCTCCTCTGCCNACTGNCTTGGTGCTTACTGTTGTCCCCACCTGCTAAGCCCAGACCACAGCCTTTGCCCACTTCTCCAGTCCCTAAGTTCCCCCTCATATCACATTGCATCTGAAGCCACCAATCCCCAAAATCACTAACACAGTAAGAGCAAGCACTCATTCCTCTCTGGCCATGGTCACCATTGAAGGAAAGCCACAATGCTGTCTCCGCTAAAAAACAATGAGACCCTTTAGTGATAGTTTTCACTCAGCTTAACCTTTTGATCCCAGCTTCCATGGCAGGATTGAGCAAGACATAACAACCCCAGGGTTCCTTTGCAGTAGTGACAGTGACATTCGTGTGAAGCGTTTATTTAAACAACCACACTATCCATTACCACCAGCATCGGAGTGCAGATGGAGAACTGGAGATCCAGAGAACAAGTAATCGGGTAACAACCACACAGTACACTGGCCTGGGTTTGAGCGTGTGCTTCACCGATTAACTAGCTGTGTATTGTTAACCCCAGTAGCCAACAGCTTCTCTACAGTTGTGAGCACACATCAATGAGTGGTAGGGCTGACCTTTCCACTCTAGGCTTCCTGTCACCAAAGATTGTGGTCCAAAACTGATCTATGTTCGAGATCATCTAGCCCAGCAGTTCTCAACCTTCCTAATGCTGTGACCCTTTAACACAGTTCCTCATGTTGTAGTGACCCCCAATCATAAAATTATTTTCGTTGCTATTCCATAACTGTAATGTTATGAGTTGTAATGTAAATGTATTTGTGTTTTCCAANNGTCTTAGGTGACCCCTGTGAAAGGGTCACTCAACACCCACAGGGTATCGACCTGCAGGTTGAAAAGTACTGATCTAGCTGATCACTAAATACTTGTCTCGAATTTCCAAGACCCTACATGTCCAGCCTCCAGTCCGGTGTGGCCTGTGTATGCCCAGTATCAGCTGAGGGACTGTGGGTAGGATTGCTGAGCACCACCACAGATTNGGCAGGTCATCTTCCCAGAGAGTCCTCCCTCCCCTTCCCACGCTGCCATTTGAGCAGAGCTCCAGCACAGAACTCANAACTATAGCTAAGTTGCTTTTATTTTATTTTATTTGACTGTCTCATTGTGTGTGTGTGGCAGAGCTGGGGATGGAACCCGATCTCTGCATATGCCAGGCAAGCACTCTACCACTGCGCTGCTACAACTTCTGCTCATGAGGGCTGCCAGTGAAAAGTCCCACTAGAGAATCAGTGACAATGAAATGGAAGTCCCCAGCCCCAAGCCCTACCCCTTGTCATTGACACCTCCTCCTCCAGAGATGTGGGCAAGAATAAACAGTGATCATATATGACACCATTGAGATCAAGGTATTGACCATTCAAGCACTGAAACAGGCCCACTGGAGAGCTCTCTTGAAAGCCATATTTGGGGAAGCAGCAAGATTGCTGGAGCTGTCTCGGGTCACTGGGCCAAGAGAAGGTCACCAAATATGCCGACAAAGCTCCATGTTGTTGGTCCGCTGGACACTGCATACCTGGAAGCTGCTGATAGAGACCCAAGAGATAAGACAGACACAGAACACAGGGAAGCCAGGAGAATGCGGCCAAGGTGCTGGGTGCCAACGGGGAAGGAATAGAACAAGAGGCCCAGAGTGTGCCTGCAGGGGTCCCAGGATGAGAGTAGCTGTGGGGGGAGGAGCAGCTTTCTGATGGGCATCTTGGGCAGCCAAGACTTCATCTGAGGTCTAGCCAAGTCCATTCTCCAGCATCCCCCGAAACGTGAGCCAGCACTGTTTCCTAGCAGCTGGCTCCCACGGCTGCCCACTTTCCTTTCTCTTTTCTTGGAACTCTCCTCTCTTGTCCCACTCTCCCTCCCCCCGCTCCCCCAACACTTTATTTTGGAGACAGGGTCTCCAATAGCCTAGGCTGACCTCAAACGAGGTCCGTAGCCAAGGATAACCTTAAACCTCTGAGACCCTCCTGTTTCCAACCTCTTGAAGGCCGAGATCCCAGGTGTTCACTACCGTGCCAGGCTGGTAAGCCACTGCCCTCAAGAGAAATTGAGAGTCTCCTGGGGAATGCCCTAAACCTGTAGGCAATGCCCCTGCCCGCCTACACACATGGTACTCTGCATATTTGCATGTCAATACCCAGAATGCCCCACTTACCCAAGCCAGAGCCCCTGGACGACACTTGCCATCATCTAGAGTTGGCAACGTGGGTGTGCCTCCAGGACAACGTGTTTGCTCTCATGCCAGGCCAAATTGGGTAAGAGTTGCTTTGCTTATACCCATGGTCCCTTTGACAGAGTCCAGTGAGTTCTGGGTCCAAGCTGGCACAAGACAAAAAGAAAGCCAGGTGTTCAAAGCACCCACGTTTACAGCCATTTGACCAGCTTTCAAGGTCCCATTGTGATCACCAAGTCCACTCACCAATACCACCNCACATGCCTGCTTGGCCCAGCCTGGAAGCTGAGAGTGTGAACTCTTCTTATCATTCACAACAGTAGGAGAACCTTCCTGAAGCCCAGCCTGGGGTTTTCCATTCTTTCTTCCATAATTTGGGGGTACAGAAACATTCTAGCCTTGGTCCTAGGGTCTTGGAGACCCTCTAGATGACTGCGTGACAGTCCCAGAGAATGAGTTAGGGAAGCTAACTGCTGCAAGACCTGGAGGAAGAGAGAGTCGAAGATCAGTTAGAAGGAAGCACTACAGAACCATAAGGAATGGTGCTGTGCGTGCTCGGGGAAAGGGGAATTACAATGATATAAAAGGAAGAAATCATAACCGGAACTCCTCCTCCAGGCTCAGCACCATCCACAGATGCACAGACCTGCTCCTACCCCTTTAGAAATGCCACCAACTATTCCTGACTCAAGCAAGTACTTACCAACCCAATAAGACAGTCAACCAGTCAAGCCTCCAGTGCTTGGAGTCTGGCTTCCCACTGATAACTGGGGACACACAGATGAGCAATGTGGCTGTTTCAAGATGGAGGCTTGGTACACCATCAGGGCCTGCACGCCCCTTTCCTCCCTGCCATATTGGAGGACTGCTTTCCAGGTACTGGGGGTCGTGTTNTCCTGAGTCGTCCCCACTCCCTCAGAGCAGTCGTAGCCCTGGAAGCACGGGGATGAGTGGCCTCTGGAGTTATATTGTTTGCATTCAGAAGCAGGCTCTGCTCATTCTTGGCTTAAGGGCACGGGCCTCTCAGGCTCTTCATCTGAAAAACAGCTAATATATAATTGCTCTGTGGAGCAGAGCTGAGGACTGAGTGGGTTAGCATGTGGATTGTTCAGACAGCGCCTGATGCCTATCAAGCCCTCCATAAACATTAGCTACCGTTGCCATTGCAACTGGCCACACATAGTAACAGAAGTCACTGCCAAGCCCAAGAACAGCAGCCAACGGCTACAGACCTGAGCAAGGATAGATGGTTTTTGCAAATGGATCAAGAACCTGGCCTCCTTGCTCAGATCACTAAGCACATAAGTACAGGAAACCAGGCATTTAGAATGTCTGTAGGCCAAGGGCGAGCCCGACCANTGGAAAGATTAGCCTGTAAATCGGGAGTCTCAGATATAAGGACACACGTGTGCGAGAGGGTTTCTCCTGTCCCTGACTCCTGGCCGCTGCACTGTTGTGGGACTGAGGACTAAGGACAGAGGACATGGGAGGAGTCACAGACAAATTTTAAGATAGTCATCTGGCCCAGAGCCAGGAAAGACAAGGGTCCTATTACGAGGTCAGTGTAACTCTAGCTCCTGAGAAAGGGTGTTGGCCATGTGGCTGACACCTTGACACCATCCTCTTGAGGAGTCTACCCACCTGCCCTCCCCCAACATAATCCTCAGAGTAGAGTCAAAGACAGAAAGATTTTGGCCCTCTGAGCCCTTAAANTTAGGAAAACTCCTTTCTCTGTTCCCTCAGATTAGATTAGGAGAGGACTAGGGAGCAATCAGCCAGTGAATTTGGAGTTCTCCCGCATCTAACTCTGCAGCCACTGAGTTCCTCCTACCTCAAGCGACTAGAGGAGGGTTGGACTAGCTGGTTGGCTTTTACATAGGTCATTTGTATAGATCCCCCACCCAGAGACACCACCCCATCTAATTACAGCTTAAAGTGTGTAAGTGTGTGTGTGCCTACTCACGTACATGGGACAAGTCAGAAGTGCCCTGGAGATATAGATCAGTTGGCAGTGCTTGTCTAGTATATATACAGAGCCCTGAGTTTGGTGTCTAATACTGCATTAATCAGGCAAAATGGTGCATACCTGTGATCCGAGCACTGGGGAGGTAGACACAAGAGGATCAGAAGTTCAAAGTCAATCCTTGGCTACATAGCAAGTTCGAGACCAACCCCAAGACATGTGAGATTGGTCTCAAAAAAGAAAACAAAACAAACAAACAAACAAAAAAACCCAGAGGCAAAGGAAACAAGTACAGAACCAGAAAAATCACTACAGATGCTCCATTCAGAAAAATATNTAATTCAAGTCTGATAGCGAGGAAGGTCAACACCTGTGCCACTTCCAACCGAGTCACGTTCTGCAAAAGATGAGCATTTGGGATCTCTTGATTCCAAACTGATGNTGGNATGAAGGTACCTTCATCTTGGTGGAATTTTTGGTATATTTCTTCCTGTTTTCATTACCCTACAATCCACACTTTCTCCTACGGTGGTGCCCTCTTCTCTCACGTTATACCACACACATTTCTCCATGCCTTACACATTCTTCCCATGCAGGCTTCTTCTAAAATGAAGCCCAATTTGAGGATAGATTGTTGAAAACATTCAATATGATTCATGGCCAGGAAGGGAAGGCTGAAGTCACCTGGTTTGAGCTCCTTCAAGGCCACTTCCAAATACAACATAAGANGCGATCTTTTCTGTTGCTTTATGGTCCAAATAAAATAAGAGCAATGAAAGCTGAAGCTATTTGACATTTTTGCTGACTAGTAAGGTAAATTATAAACGACTAAAGTTCCTGGATCTTTCTGTCTGGGGTAAATTATGGTCAGTTCTTCCTGGATGCCAAGAGATACAGATGCGATTCCTCTTTACCAAAAGCATTTAGTGTTTGACGATACTTAATGGATCTGTCCTTCAAGAACTGATTTCCTTTGTAAAACAAATCCAAACCCACAACCGTACCTTTCTGTGTCCTGAATATGCACAGTCTCTCTTCCTTGCTTTCTCTGGTCCAGGCATGTTCCAAGTGGGTTGCACTGAGGGGGTACCGTTTGTGTGTGTGTGTGTGTGTGTGTGTGTGTGTGTGTTTCCTAATTTTACCTTTCTTCTAGGGTTGGGAGTTTGGAAAAGCTAACTATTAGCAAGAGTTAGGGTCTTGTTTCTGCCAAAACTCAGCTTCTACCTTCCTATTCTCTACAATGTGATGCCAAAATAGAACTTGATGTAACATGTGAAGCAGAAAGTGTTGGCTAAATAAGGAAAAGGTGTTCTTGGGTGGGGCAGGTATTGCTTCGTTGAAAGAATAACCTCTGAAGAGGCAATGGTCAATGTGGTTCAGAAGATGGTGGGNGGCGGACTCTCCTGACCNTGGACTAGAAGGCTAATACACCTTGCCATTCCATACCTCTTCTGTAGTCCATGAGGCTAGGATGATGCTATAAATTATAAAGATCAAGATGGAGAGGAATCCACCCTTTCTCACTCTCCAGTCTCCGTGGAGATATCAGCTGAAAGCAGCGGATGGGAAAAGATAAAACATCTAGCCTTATGGGACTTCATAATTGCTCTGACAGAATCTTGCTGTGGCCTTTAGCACATAGAGAAGAAGAAATGTGTGGGTGAACCAAAAATGCCCAACTGGGCACATGGAGGGCTCTCCTCCCCAAAGACGGATGCCCGCAGTGCTGGGAGAAGAATAGAGAATTTCTTCGTGGTTTTGCAGTACTAATTAGAAGGATTGACTGGCACCATCAGTTGTTGGCATTCTTCCTCTACCTTTCTTGGAGAGCCCTTCCTGACTGAGTCAGCTTCTAGTAACCGTGTTATCAGAGTCTTCCTTTACCCTACAGAGAACTGTCCACAGTCAGGAGACAATGGACAAGCAGATAGGGTTTGGGTTGGAGATGGGAGCACAAAGCAATAGAGAAGCATCGTAATAAAGGCTCCAGTCAAAATCAACGTCTCTGTTGCTCACAGAACAAGGAGTACCACAATTTGGAAAGGCACGGTGTTTTCCAAGTCCTAAGAGGTTGACAAACGAGCCATGCCTGCCATAAGGACAGGCCTTGAGTCTTTCAACTAATTTATTTAAAAGTGTGATGTGCTGCTGTGTTTGGATGGGCACATACTGGAAGTGTGGTCTCTAATGCTGTGGTGTTGATCTGCTAGAACCTTTAAAAATGGGGCCTCGGAGTTCGAGGCCAGCCTGGGCTACCAAGTGAGTTCCAGGAAAGGCACTGCCAAAGCTACACAGAGAAACCCTGTCTCAAAAAAAAAAAATGGGGCCTCGGGAAGGTAAGTAGGTCATTGGGGATGCCATGCTAAGAAAGGATTAATGCAACTCTTTCAGAGCCCAGGTTAGTTCCCCGAATTGTTGCACAGAGAGCAAATTTGTCCCCTCCCTGCTCTGTGGCTTCCTATCCCATCCTATCGCCATCTGCCACATTTCAATGTAGGTAGAACAGCTTCAGGAGAACCAAGTAGATAAGAGCGCCATGCTCTTGCTTCTCTAGAGCTGGGAGATAAATAAGCATTGTTTTGTTTGTAAAGTGTCATGTCTCAGCTATTCTATTATAGCAACAGAAACCTGACTAGTACACACATCAGTAGTTGAAGAAAAAAAGACCTCATGACTGTCTTGGAAATTGCTCCCTTTTCTGATGAAGGCACCCAGGTTATCAGCTGACTAAAGTGAGGTACCAAGTCAAGCCAGAGTTAGCATCACTCCCACTCACAATCACATTGAGAGTCAAGCTCCAGGAGCCTCACCAAGCCATTGCTTTGCCTCACACTCTTCCACTTGGCATGAGGATTGTTTCCCACAAAGGCTGCCCTGACTGCAAAAGCTGATGCCGCATTTGTAGGTAGAGGCTCATATGTAGGAGGAGGACTGTGAAAAAAGAGGCCTCTTGGGAAGGAAGCAAATGATGGGAAGAAAGAAAACTCAATAGGGTCAACACATGGAGAATATGAGATGTTTGTGCTTTCTAGTACTGCTGGGGGAAAGCTGAGCAAGGCTCTGCTACTCACAGAGCCACAAGACACAAGCACTTTCTTGCACACATCCCTTCCATACACTGTGACATGACTGACTGAAGAATCCCTCAGGCAGGCCCAGTGAGATGGCTCAGCAGGGAAAAACACTGGCCACGTGAGCCTGGCAATTTGAGTATGACTCCTGGAACCATGGGGAAAGAGAAGGCCCGTTTCTGGAGGTTTTACTGTGACTGCCACATATGTTTCATGGCACACGCACACACACACACACACACACACACAGAGACACACACCACCACCACCACCACCACCACCACCACAACAACAACAACAACAAAATATATATCAATAATACTGATTTCATTTTTTAAGGAATGTCTCAAGTAGATTCCATAAGATGTCAGAAGCAGAAAGGACCTGAACACAGCATTGCTAAGCCAATCTGAGAAATGAAAATAAAAAGTTCTTTCTATTTAAAAGGATACATCTAGAAGCCTAGTAACAACCAGAATCCACACTGCCAGCCAATAGTAGGAATCTAAGCACTTGTTTGCCTTGCAAGCTACAACACTTCAGCTATAAGGACCGTCACTCAAGAGTCCTTCCCAGATTCCCTATCCTTCTCATGCCTAGGTAGGAGCTTGCAGGAACTGGTCAAATGTCGTTTCTAGCCCTGCACGGAGATACACACCTGCAATCCCAATATTTAGTAAGGAGAACTGCTATGAATTCCAGGCCAGCCTGAGTGACAGCAAGATGTCTCAACAAAAACAAACAGAACAGTGACACGAATTATTTTTTACATATGTCTTTACAAGATGTTCTGCTGCTTCACCTAGGTTCACCCTCTGGTCACCCCAAGTGTTTGGAACTATGCTATCCCAAAGATCACTACCACTCTCTGTCAGAAAAAGGAACAACAACAACACACACACACATACAAAGCTCTCTCTTATTCCTTGGCTACCACCAGCCTAACACACCAAGCTGTGGTGACACACCAATCACTATTGAAGAATTAGAAAAAAAAAGAAGGAACAGATTGTTTGGCTACTTGGTAATGAACTATGAAAGTGGACATCCTAACTCCCAAGAGAAGACATCAGAGGTTCGGGTTTTCACAGGGTCATCTGCGAAGAGTCACATATTATACCCCCTGGGAGCACCTTCCCACAGTAGTCTGCAAATGGGCTCTCCATCATGTGTGCAGGGTGGCCCACAGCTTTACTGATGTTTCTAATCTCTGTGTTCAAATCCCGGATGAGAAGCAACTTAAGGAAGGAAGGATGTATCGAGGTTCAGGGTTTGAGAAGATACTGTGCATTGTGACAGTGAAGGCATGCCAGTGGGTAGCTCTCTGGCAGTGAGAGTGTGTGCCAGTAGCTTGCTCATATCTCAGTAAATCAGGAAGGAGAAAAAATAGAATGTCCAAAGTAGGTTGGATTTCTTCTTTTCCTAAACTCTGGGACCCCAGTCCACGGAACAGCACCATCCATACTTAGGGCAGGTCTTTCCCCATCAGTTAATTCTTTCTGGAGACAATCTCACAGAGACACCAAAAGATGGGTTTCACCAAGTGTTTCATAATCCAGTCAAGTTAACCATGAAGCAGTCTTGCCTCTGCCCCAAGTAAAGTTGCCTCTTGCACTCAGATCATTCATGTGCCCTCCAGCACCAAGTCTCTGTGTTCTTAGCGCCTCTCTCCATCAGGAATCCTCCTCTCCTTTCCACTCAAAGTGGTCTCACTTTCCTGGTTTCCCATCTCAGGTAGAGTGGTCCATGCAGCCCCCACACAACCTCAGACACCAGAAGAAGAAAGAAGTCCAGCCGATGGGCCTGTTCTGTGGTTCCCTTGATGGGGAGAGCTAGCCTGAAATGAACCTTCAACAGAGATAATGGAAGAAGAGGCTTACTCTGCCCTTGTGGTCAATGGGTTGCCATTATCAGACCAGCATTCAATTTCTTTGGCCTTTCTTCTGTGGAGAGCCAGGGCCATACTGGGGCTTATTGCCCCTCTGTCTAATCAAAGGCTAGCAATCACCTGCAGATTCTCCAGTGAGCACAGCCTCCTCCTACTCAAATTCTCAATGGGGCAATGCTGCCCTGAAACAGGATCATGGTTTCTCTTTCCACTGCTGTGACAAAATACTCAGCTAAAGGCAACTTAAGGGGAGGAGTATTTCTCTTAAACCCCAGCCTGAGGTACAGCCCATCACAGCTAGGGAGCCAAGGGGGCAGAAGCTTAAGACAGCTGATCTGATCACTGCAGAACTTCAATCAAAACCAGCAACGAATACACGCTAGCTAGAGCTTGGCTCCCTTTCCCCATCTTACACAGTTCAGGATGCAGTCAGGGAACCATACCACCCACAGTGGGCAGCTCTTGTACCTCAGTTAAGACAATTCCCCACAGGCATGCCGAGAGGCCCATCTAATTGATGATCCTAGATTCTATCAAGTTGAAAGTTCATCCTAACCATCCCAAGGGAATATTTGAAAAAAAAAAAAAAAACTGAGTCATCACAATAACTCCAGGACTCTGAAGTGTCACAGCTCATGAAAAGATATGGAGTACTAGGGCAAGAGGAGAAAATCAATAACTATAAAAGCTCCTTATTGGAGTACCCATGAACCACTGTTCATGACCACCTCTCTGAGCAGTGGACCAGCATGAGAAGGTTGCCAGGCCTTACTTCTACCATAGTTAGCAGCCACAGTAGCGGCATCCTTAAACACAGTATACCTCTGTTCTAGGTTATATTCCTCCTGGACAACTTAAGGGACAGAGACTACTACATTCATTCAAGCTGATAAAAACCAAACTTCAGCAGACTTGTCCAAAGCCACACAGTGAGGACTTGGTGAAGGCATGGTTCCATCTTCATTTATCTGACTGCCCAGTCCATGGTCCTGATCCTTCCTCCTGGGTCATCAGTCCCCACTGAAAAAAGCGAACAGCAATCTTCTATGTCTTCTGCTTCAGTTGAAGCCTTGAGTTCCTGCCCTGACTCTCCTTAGGGATGGATCCTGACTAGAGAGCTGTAAGCTGAAATAAACCCTTTCCTTCCCAAGTTGCTTTTGGTCACGGTGTTTCATCACTAAGACACCGAGTCATCTTCTTCTTCCTCTCTAGAAGTGCTGGAGAGAACAATGAACAGGGAGGGGGCCCTGGCATGCGGTTCAGCTCCTGCTACCAAAACCCCAATGTGGGGCTGCAGCCAAGCCCAGGAGATGGGGTGACCTCTGTGCAAACAGAACTTCCCCCGGGTGGTGCTTCTCCAAATATAAACACAGTCACCATGTGATGGGTTCAAGCAGTTCATATAAACACCAGAGGGAAGAAAAAAAAAAACTAGCCAAAGAAAAAGCTAGGCTCCACACAGATGAACAGGGAATGTAATTTTGAGACTCAGAAAAAGTCCAGCACTACAGGGCCTGCTCTAACCTTGTGCAGCTCTCCCTACTTGCAGAAAGCCCCAACCCTCTAATCTCATGGGAATTTTCTGTCTTTAGCAGCCAGATCCACATGGAGTTGGATGTTCTCCTACATAAGAAAAGGGCTAGACTTCCATAGTCTCAAAGTAGAGGGTTAGCAATTGGGAAGCAGTCCAAGCTTAGGAAGAGCTGTAGTGCTTAGAGGCAGGGGGATGGATGGGAAGCACTCTGAAGCAACAGTATAACCCTTCCTCTCTGGCCCTCCTTCTCTCATCATCTGCTTCTATAGATAGGCTCCTGCGATCTGTGAGAACTGTCAGNGGTCGNTGATGTGTTGTGCTGTGTTGTGTTGTGTTTTCCAAATTATCTTGACTGTACCTATAAAGAGCCAGCCCTCCAGAGTATTTGCAGACACCACATTTCCTAGGGCCCTAGAGTTTTCTCAGAACTTTCTCTCCATTTGGCTTTACAAGGCATCCATTTCCCTCAAACACATCAGCCAAGGAGAGAGCACCTGCTGGACCCTGTAGGGCAGCAGGGACAGCATATTCACCCTGTGCTGCTGAGGCCTCTGCAGGAGCTTCTTGGGGAAGCTGTAGCAGTCAAGGTTGGCATAATCCCCAGATCTGATTTGAACCAGGCAGAGGGATGGTGGTCCCAGCCGAGTACCCACTGTGGAATTCATCTAGGCTGTTGGGGCTCATGGGACTTCTGAGAGGCCCACATAGCCCGTCTGTGATGGAAGAGGAACAAGAGAGAAGACAACTGGGCAGATATGATCTAGAGGAACCTGGACGAGGCCCCAGAANAGGAGATATGGGAATGATCGGATCATTCGCTGTTCCGGATGCTCCAGGGACACCAAATCAGTAACCGTAATTCTCTGGGTAGCTTAAGAGAGCAGGGGGAGCCCATTCCCGTGCGCCCCTAGCTCTACCACCTCATGACTGTGTGACCTTGGCAAGTAATAGGATTTCTCTGAGCCTGTGTTTTTAATGGGATTAATAACAGCACATATCTCATCAAGCAATTATGAGAATTAAATGAGTTAATATTTGTGAAGCTCTTAGGGCAGAGCAAGCGTTATTAGCCTTTGTTAAACAAACATGGGCTCAAATGAATGTACCTGATATTCAATGCCAAAAGNCTTCTCTCCCAATTCTACTTTTATCCATTTACTTGTTTACTTAACAAATATTTACCGTGTGCCTACTATATGTCAAGATCCATGTTTAGTATGGCAGCTATAAAATGAGTAAAGCCAGCCACGGCTGCCCTTCCCTTAGAGCTTGGAGTCAGAATGCAACCTCTCTTCATCACCTCTTCCTCCAAACCTTGGTCAGATGAAACCAGCTCAATCCTGATCAAATATTGCCTGGGCACACACACCCTGACTGCAGAAGCTGTTAAAGAAAATTGATTGTGGCTTTGCAGCTGTCCTTCATGTACACTACAGGAGAGCGGTTGGAAGGAGGCCCAAGGTTGAGTGAAGATAGCGTAATCATACTTGGTTAGGGTGGAAGCTGGTACAATGCCTTGCCCGGCACCTACTCCGGTTTCCCAGGCTCGCTCCTGAAAACTACATTGCAGCAAAGACTTGAGGTGGAACTTGAGACCTAACTGAATCACCATTCAAGANTCTGATTTGGAATGGAGTTATGAGGAGAGAGAGGATAATACAAGATGCCCATTGAACTGAAAGAGATGGAGCAGAGGCTGGTGGACCCCAGCCCTCTGTGACTGAAGCCCCACATTAAGTACAGCAGAGGGGCCAACTCTCATGTGGCCCCGGGCTGCAGAGGCGTTCCTTGATGTTCATCCTAGAATCAATCGTTATCTTCATCCCTCCCAAGTGACCCANGGTGTTATGTATCTCATATTCCCATCAGCCTAGCCTAGAGCAGGTTTACACTGGCGGCTGCAGGCAGAGCTGAGTGACTCAGCAAGGTCACTGTGATTGGGCCAAGCCTCAGCTAAGCCTGCTCTAAAGCCATATTTCCTATGGGACTGAGAAAGAAGAGCCAGGAGTTTCTTGTCTCATCAAAACCAGCAGCTTAGCAGGCATGAGAATTTGATCAATTCCTCCTTCACAGTTTTCTCTATAGGAGCTTCTTGTTGTCAGGTGGAGAAAGGGTGTGGAAGATGTTGGTTGCCAAGCAACAGTGGGGTTGTAAAGAAAGAGGAGAATATTGCAGCACTGCCTGTCTCTCCAGCCTTGCCTTGCCACACAGGACTTCTCTCAGACACACTCCAGGTAGACAAGGATGACATCAAATTCTTGATTCCACTTCCCAAGTGCTGGGATTACAGGTGTGTGCCACTGTATCTGGTTTATGCAGTGCTGGGGATTAAACCCAAAGCCTCAAGCATGCTAGGCAAGGACTTTACCAACTGAGCTACATCCCTAGCCTGGGAAAGGGTTTGTCTTCTTTCTCTATCGCATTGTTTTCTCCTGTACTTATTTATTACTGTATTGATGGATTTGCTGGTGTGTTTATAATCCTGTTTGTCCCTTTGGGATATCAGCTTTTATAGGTCAGGAGCCCTTGTTTATTCACACTGGATCCTGCCAGTATAGAACACNGGGGCAAATAGAAAGGGGGTTGGTTCTTTTCTGTTTTTGTTTCCTTTTGCATTTGCGAGACACGGATTTCCTATGTAGCTTAGGCTGGCCTCAGTCTTATGAACCACTTGTTTTGGCCTCCCAGTGCTGAATTACAGTTGTGTGCTCATATCCATGTTTTCCTATAATTCTTCATATCTCTTTGTTTTGTTTGATTTTTTTGAGACAGATATATGCATATATAAGTATGTGTGTGTACATAGACTTGTGTGTGTGTGTGTAAATACATATCTAGGCTGGCCACACTGGTCTTGAACTGACAGTCTTCCTGACTCAGTTTCCCAAGTGCTGGATCACAGGCATGTACCACCATGACTAGCTATAGTAGACTTCAAACAAACCTATTGACTAACTTGTTCATTGACTGCCAGTTTTCAAACTTCCCTCCCAAAGACAGAGGCTAACAATGCAGACAGAGGCAGAGGTGAATCAAATCTCTGACGTGTCTTGAGAACTTGAGGGGCTCATAGGTTAGAACACGAAGCCAGTGGCAGGGAAATCCCTTTCCCCTGAGAAATTAATAAGTTAAATCAGATGGAAATAAATTTAATCTTCTCCTTCTCTTCTTATTATCCTAATTGGTTTAATTTTGTGGCAACTTCTCCGCATTCTTACAATGAAAAGCAACTTATGGTGCCCTGGAGGCTGAGAGAGTAATTATATGTGGTTTTCTTCTAATTCACTAACAGACGCTCTTTGGCTTCAAGGACCCCTGAGAGCAAAGGGGTAGATAATGAAGATTGGAAAATGCTTTTTCTATTCCTTATGACATCTTTAAACTATGATAGAAATAATTACTCGTGACATTTTTCAATATGAAAAACACATAGAATGGAATGAAAATAGATACTAGCAGCTAAATATGGTCATCTCATTTGCTGGCTTTAACTGGCTTCACGTATTGCTCAATATAGCCTTGGTTTCATTCCAAAACTGAGAAGATTAAATTCNTTTTGATGATCTTAACTTGAATATAAGTTCTCTCTAGGGTCTTATCCCCAGCCTGATGTGTTTTGTGTCTTCTGGGCCATTCTAGTTCTGAAAAGTTAAGTGACTTCTCTTCAACTTTGGTCTCCTAGCAAGAGACACTTTTTGTCTTTCTTGCAATTTGCTAAAGAGAAGTCCAGATGGGCTGGAGAGATGGCTCAGAGGTTAAGAGCACTGACTGTTTTTCCAGAGGTCCTGAGTTCAATTCCCAGCAACCACATGGTGGCTCACAACCATCTGTAATGAGATCTGGCGCCCTCTTCTGTATACATGATAAATAAATAAATCTTTAAAAAAAAGAGAGAGAGAAGTCCAGAATGTTCTTTAAGGTCCCTGGATTCCTTTTATGTGTCCTCTTGGCACTTACTGCCTATCAAGATGAACGTGAAAGCCAAGTAAGCTTTCTTTGAGCTTCTTGTGATTGCCAAGCCAAGAAGCACCTGTAAATGTGGACACGCACAGCTCATCCATGGCTTATTGTCCTGGTGCCACAGACCTTGGTGGCAGCCCCCTGACACCAACTTCACTTCTAACAAAGAAAGAACCCGTTTCAATGGGTCAGAAGACTAGTTTTAACACGCAGCAAGGTCATTCTGTACTGTGTTTATATCACCCTCCTCCTACCTCAGTTTACCTACAAGATCCTTTGATAGTTCTGAAAAGAGCTGCAAGTCAGAAACCAACACAATTGTCATCAGAAAGAAAAAGTACTGGAGACTGTCTTAGGGTTTCTATCATTGTGAAGAGACATCATGACCATGGCAACTCTTACAAAGGAAAACATTTAATTGGAATGGCTTACAGTTCAGAGGTTCAGTCCATTATCATCATGGTGGGACACGGTGGTGTGCAGGCAGACATGGTGCTGGACAAGTAGCTGAGAGTCCTTTTATCTTGACCCGAGGGAACAAGAAGTGAACTGAGACACTGAGTGTGGCTTGAGCATATATGAGACCTCAAAGCCCATCCCCATAGTGACACACTTCCTCCAACAAAGCCATACCTACTCCAACCAAGCCACACCTCCTAATAGTGCCACTCCCTATGAGCTTATGGGGGCCAATTACATTCAAACTACCACAGGGATATTTCCTGAAGGGCAATAAAGGACCTACCCCATGATGCTTCCTCTTGCTTCTCAAGTTGGTCATATGAACCTCAGATGTGACAGCTTCTCAGCCCCAGGTCTGTGAAATCGAGTCCCCCACTTGCTAAGCAGGGAGCAAACCTTCCATGAGCCCATCCATCCCAAGACATGGGGACAGTTTGTTATACAAAGGAGACAGCTCTAAAAGAGGAAGTGGGGGTGCTGGAGAATGTAGAGCGGTTGTCACTGCTGGAACCAACTGTCAGAAGACTGGCAAGATGCAGCACTATGGCACCCACATTTCCTAGTCTGTCTCCCATTCCATATGTATGNTTCATCTTATATCTGTACATAGTAAAGCCTCCATGGTACACACTTGCTGCCTCCCCCNACCCCAACTTTCCTCATTCCCTCGAAGTCCCTGGCCTTGAAGAAGCTTCTAGGGCTCATTTTCTATGGTGGTTCATAAGGTTATACACCACAGTAAAATGTCCTCCAATATTTGAGACTGATATGGCCATGCCAACTCCTCACTTTCCAAGTGTCGCATCAGCTTGGGAGATCCTAAGGAAAGTTGTGGAGAACTTTGGGTGAGAGAGCAACTTGCTCCTGTTGCTAGAAGAGCAGAGATGTGGTAGCTTTAGACAATGGAACACGC
>LZPO01066330.1:13165-28548 GCA_001675575.1 Neotoma lepida | reverse complement strand
ACTCCCCCAGCAATGGGGTGACCTATGTGTATCCCTGTGCCCAGCTTTTATATGCTATGGATTCGAACTTGGATCTTCATACTTGCTCAGCAGGCACTTTACCCATTGAGCCATCTCCCCAGACCCTGTTGAAGTTGTTGCAATCAGCTATGTGTGTAAAAAAAAGCCCAAACAGTGTCTCGTCCTTGTGATTTCAGACCAAGTAGATTTTATGTTGAGAAGCAGCAAAAACAAAAAATGTTCCATTTATAAATATGGAAAGAACAAATTATCTACATTGACCTAGAGTGGAGATAAGAAATACAAAATTAAGTTAACTTTGCCATTCTCATAGTTTCTTAAATGCACACTATTTGCAAGTATAGCTTTAAAATATCAATTCTTTATTTATATTTATATTATATTATTATATTTTATTCTTTAATTTTTTGAGACTTTCATGCTTATANTCAATGAAATANAATTACATTCCCATCTCCCTCCTCNAATCCCCTTATGTGTCCCAACNTGACCCCTCCCAAATTCATGCCTTTTTTCTTCTATAGCCCACTGAGTCCAGTTAANGNTGNNTGGATGTGCGTGGATGTGGGGACATTCACTGCAGCACGGAAAACTACAAGTGGCCACATCCTCAGAAAAGAATGATTCTCCCTTGTCCAGCAAATATCCACTACCAATAGCTCCTTGGCATGGAGTGGGGCCTATCACCTGCCCATCTATTCCAGGACTTCAGCTGGCCTTACCTTGTGTAGATCTTGTNCAGGCAGCCACAGCNGCCATGAGTTCATGATTCCGACAGCCGTATCATGTCCAGAAGATGGTATCCCACACCATTCCTCTTCATCCTCCAGCTCTTACCTTCCGTCTTCTCTTCCATGATATTCCCAGAGCCTTTCACGAAGAGCAATAGAGACATTCAGTTTGGAGTTAAGCACTGCGTCTCTTTATTTTCAGCAAACTAACCAACNATTCATTTCTCCATTTACCAATGCCCTCTACGAAAGAAGCTTCCCTGACCAAGGTTGAGAGCAGCCCAGGTTTATGGGTATAAACATAAATATTTAGAAGGCAGTTTGAGAGTATCATTTAGCAAAATAACAGCAGCAGGTTCTACCCAAAGCCTCTGACCTTCCACCACCATGGGCTTTTGACCAAGATTACAGACCAGGNATGAAAATCCTTGCTAGGGAGCAGTCTTCAAATCCAATTAGAAGGCAGCTAGTTTTTCCATAGCAAGCAATACCACTACAGTACCAGTAGGTAGATCTTNCCTGGCGAGTCAATAANGTAGCATGCAGTATCCCATACTGGGTAACCATTCATGNTTTTCTTCCACAGCAGNCCCCACNCCACCCACTGACACCATGAAAGCTAGCCAGCAGGGAGGAAGTTTCCCAGTCAGCTTATGATTGGTTTCCTCTATAGCCAAATGCATGGTGTCTTCAGCAATAGGATCTTACCATGGTTAGGATGGGTAACCAAGGGCAACTGTGGGAATGGAGGAAGCCACGAGTGAATGAAGTCCTGAGTGAACGTGTATTCTTGACATGGTCACCACCATGTCAAGGACCCCGATACCTCAGCCCCATGGGAGTGCCAAAGCCTTCCTGGGGGTGAGGGGGGCGTCTAAGTGCAAAGAACTAAACCAACTGAGAAGACTTCATGAAATTCTTGCAGGATATACAGAGGCACTGGGTTGAGTCAAGCCGGAATCATCCCCAGTGAGCTTCACCNGGGGACCATGCTTCCNGGAAGAGGTGTCACGGNTGGAAAACTCTCCATGGTGAAGCATCTTTTGGACAGTCCCATGTATAACTGAACATTGCACATCTTTCACAAGTGCATCCTGGTCAAATCCTGGAAGAGTGTGAAGACTTGACACCCATGATTTACGTCTGGTCATGGGCAGGAAAACAGAACATCCAGTAGTTTCTCAGCCCCTTAGGAAAAAAAAAATGTGAAGCTTCCTTTACTATGGAGACAAATGAATAATCACCCACCCCAGAACAGCCACTAAAATAAATCCTTTCCTATCAGCTGCCACTGCCAACACTGCACACTGTTTTCAGCTCTGTTTGAAGTTCAGGTTCATTATTGGGGATGGTGGTGGNACATGCCTTTAATCCAGCACTTGGGAAGCNCAGGCAGGCGGATCTCTGTGAGTTCGAGGCCNGCCTGGTCTACAGAGCAAGTTNCAGGACAGCCAGGGCTACACAGAGAANCCTTGTCTCCATGGAGGNGGTAGGTAGTTCAGGTTCGTTACTTTAAATCTTACTATCATTTTAGTGTCAGTGGAAATGAGTCTGTTGGAGGNAGACACATTAAGTCTCTTGTATTAGCAAGAAAAGNGTCAGTGATTACAATGTTATGGTCACAATGTATAAGGGTCTCTCTTTGTGCTAGATGTTNTGTGAGTTTTGACAGATGCATANCATCATGTATCCATCATCACACCATCATTTAGAATAGCTACACTGCCCTGAAAATCGTCAGTGTTCCACTTAGTCATGCGGTTCCTTTCCACTACCTCACACTCCCACCAACCCCTGATGTTTTTCCTGACACTATAGGGCTGCCTTTTCTAAGATGGCGGATAGTTGGGGAATCACACACACAGTATAGAGCCTTTAAAGCCTGTCGTGTTTGTTTGTTTTTGTTGTTGTTGTTGTTTTGTTTTGCCTTTTCAAAACAGAATTTCTCTGTATAGCCCTGGCTGTCGTGGAACTCTCTGTGTAGACCAGGCTGGCCTCGAACTCAAAAGNTCTGCCTGCCTCTGCCTCTTGAGTTCTGGGATTAAAGGCGCGCGCCACCATGCCCGGCTAAAGCCTGTCATCTAAGCAAGTCCTCCATCACTTTCTCATGGTCTGAGAGCAATTTTTAATTGTTCAATAAACTTCATTGCATGGATGGAGCAATTTCTTTATCCATTTGCAAAGGGATGTTGGGGGACATCTTGGTCACTTGTAAATTTCAGTCACTATGGATACTACCACATAAACAGTTCTAGGCGGGTTTTTATGAGGGTGTAAGTTTGCTGCTCATTTGATAATATAACTAGGAGTGAGGGTGCCAGGTCATATGCTAGAACTATGCTTCCATTTATAAGAAGCTGCTGTCCTGTTCTCTAAAGGTCTGCCCCATCTGCACTCCTGCTCCAGCACAGAGAGAGACACTTACGGGGTGTGACTATAACATTAGCTACCACAGACCCTTTTCTTGGTGCTTGTGTTTCTACTAGACATCATTTGAAATAGAGAAAAATTAAAATTTTAATGATTGGGAAGAATAGTTCAGTTGGAGCCACCTTCCCTAGTACGTTGGAGGTACTGAATTCAATTCCTAGTAATACAAAATAAGAAAGAAAAATTAGAACTTTGAATCATTAGCGTTAATTTTACTGTTTATATTCTGTGATGCTGGTTTTAAATGAAAACCTAAGAACACTGACTCACATGCAGAAGAATCCCTGGAGTTGCAAAATTTGCATTTTGTGGTATTCTATTTTTACCAAAACCAACTCAAAGTTTCTGATACATCTTTATTCTGATGATTTAGACCTTAATAAACATTGCCCTGTGCCTCCATCTCCTTCTAGGCCACTTTCACCACAAGCTGGTGCTAGTACAAGAGGAAATAGGCCTTAAGAGAACATTTCTCAGCAGAGAAAAACAACGANCATCTGATGTTTGCAGGCAAATGGATGGAACTAGAAAATATCAGCCTGAGTGAGGTAACCCAGACTCAGAAGGACAAACATGGTATGTACTCACTAATCGGTGGATACTAGATATAAACCAAAGGACAATCACTCTGCAACCCACAGATCCAGGGAGGCTACCTAGCAGGAAGGACCCTAGGCTGACTGTAGCATAAAATAAGTTTGAGTTTTGCCCAGTCACTGGGTAAACTTTAGTGAAACATTTCATTATTAGGATAAAAATTTGTACCTTTATTTATGTTCAAACTATCTGTATATTATCTCTCCTGCAATTGTACATCAAATGTTTTAATAAAAAATTAAATTATAAAAAAAAAGAAAACATTCTTAGTCATACCGTGTCTTAGAACCTCCTCGTTCTGCATTTGAAACCAGTTCTGACTTGAATGCCAATGACTTTTCAGAATGGACTTGGTCAGTCATGTTGACAGAGGCCATGAATAGGGAGGGGATCCCAGTGTTCTGTGAGTAATCAGGTACCAGATTCTAAAACATGCTTATATTGTACCATGTGAGTGTCACCTGACTACACAAACAGTGTGTCCACTGGACACTATCTGAATGGGGCAATGTGGCACAGAGGACACATCTTTATACTTACCCCCTCTGCTCACACCCATATTCCATTATACCATCAGTCTTCACTTACAGAAACCCACGTTCAAAGATGAAATCATTGCTGGTTTTCAAGTAGCCAGCTTTGGTAGTTGATACCGTCAGCTGGACCAGGAAGCACCTAGGAGGCACACTCTGGGTATGTCTGTGAGGGAGTGTCTAGATGGCTTAACCGAGGTGGGGAGACTCGATATCTGTAAGTGGCACTATTCTGTGGGCTGGGATCTTGAACTGAATAAGAAGGAGAAAGCAAGCTGAGCACCAGCCTTCCTTACCTTCTGCTTCCTGAAGAGGCCACAATGTGACCAGCTGCCTCATGCTCCTGCATGATGACAGACGATGTCATGATGACAGACGACATCCTCAAATTGTGGGTCAGGATAAACCCTTCCTTCCTTAAGTGACTTTTGTCAGGATTCTGTCAAAGTGATGAAAACAGCAGAACAGTCCGCTAAGCACAAAGTTCTCCCTGGTGGACACTGTGACGGGGCGGACCCCATGACAGGGCGGACCCCATGACAGGGTGGACAGCCCAGGCTACACATCTCTCCAGCTGGCTCTTGTTTCCTTGAGCTCTCCTTGTCTGTCCTGTTCCATTACAGGTCACAGCTCTGTCCTTACACAGGAAAAGAGAACCTCTCACCAGGTGCCTAATGCTCAAGCCATGACCCCAAACACCCTCATGAGTCCTCTTCTACTTCCAAGTCTACATTACGTCACCAGGCCCATGATGCGTGTCCTACAGAAGTGTCTCCCGAGTCCTCTTGAGTCCTGTGTGCACTACAGCCACGAGTTGGTGGGTCCTGCCCATAACACTCAATGTCTGCCTTGTGGGCGTCCCTATCTGCTGGTTCTCTCCTGTAATAGAAGCACCCGTCTACAGCCAGAGCAAGCATTCTAATTAAAAAAAAAAAAAAAGCCAGTTCCCTTTATAACATGTTTATCATAACAGGCTTTGATACCCACCCAGAGGCCCCCAAATACAGGTTTATTCTGACCTTAGCTTATAGGACTATTTCTGGGTTGGCCTNTGCCTGACTTCCCAGCAACCTTCCTCACTGTTCACCTCTTGTTCAGTGTACACTTTGGCCTCTGCTAAAATTCAGTGTGGTTTCGTTCTCCTTTGGCTACTCTTGCTATTTCTTTGCTCTCTAGTCTAATTCTTACATTTCCCCATGGCTGCGTCTGTGCTGCTTCTGTTACATAATGCCTCTAAAGCCATGTCATAGTGATTTCTCTGTATCTCACATTACAGTCGACATGCCAGAGGGCAGGCACTCTGGCTGCAGTACTTCAAGTCCCTGGCAGGCTGTCTCACGGTCACACTCAGTGAAAATGTACTGGAAGAACAGGCTCTTCTCCAGGCTCCCAAGTGTGTCCTCAATTCACAGGCCAGTGAGAAAAAAGCTTCGGGATCAATGATTGAGTGAGTCTAGTGGTACCCAGCCCAACTCAGCATTTTCCCAGGGCTAGCCTTTTCTAATTCACTCACGTTCATTAGCAGACTGTGCGTGACTCTTTATTGAAGTTTCCTAGGTAAATGTTTCCCAGCTTTCCATCACCAACAACAGCTCAGGAGACTTTTAGTATTAGTAAAAATACTAACCCACACACAAAGACAGGATTTCAGGGACTTCCCCATGACCAGACAATGCTCCTGTTGGGACCAACCTGACTAAACAGGACCAGTCTAAGCTGACAGTAATGAAGAGAGAAGAAGTAGGTTAATCCATTCCATTTCCATTTGAAAATGTCACTGCTGCATGCAAGATGGTTCATCCAAAGTGAACCGAACGCCTTCGCTCAACGTTTACTCAGCACATATCTGAGCACACATCAGAGNGTTGAAAAGCCTCTGTGCTATTAGAAATAAGATTAAGAATAAAAAAAGAAGAAGAAGAAGAAGAAAAAGAAGAAGCAAAACAAACCAGCAGTTTGGAATTGAGAACAAAGAGTCCCAAAATAGCTTCACTTCCACACCACAGTCCCTGAAAAACAATCCTTTGGAAAATTCTTTTTTGTTAACAAGCCTATTTATTTTGTCTCATTGCATCCTTGCAACAATTCAAGAGTTCTTAGCAGCCTTCTGTGCCAACTCCCCATCCTCCATGTGTCTTTCGGTGCTATCTACCCATAATGCCCTGTTGTGAGGCAGCATCTCACTATGTAATCATGGTTTTAAACTGTTCATGTTTCGTCTCTTTCTCCCAGTGCTGGGGTTACAGGCATGTGCCACCATGCCTGGCTCTCTGCATGCTTTGAAGCTACTCTCTCCATGTGCCTCACAGTCAGCCCACCAGAAGTTCCTTGATGCCGGTTTCGTCCTGGGTTAAAGGTCCTAGGACCACACTCATGGTCCTCATGGCTTCTCCCTGGGCACCCTCAGCTGACCTTGACCTCACTCCTTCTCCCCATTCTCTATTATAAACCTTCTCTTTTTTTCCCTTGGTGCTCTGCAGTTTCACTGTGGTACACCTAAAAATGGCTTTTCTTTGTCTGGTTTGGGGTTTGCTGTGATTTCTGGGCCAAGCATCCTTATTGCATGTTCATTCAACTTTAGTCCCCTTCTCTCCAAACACTCCACACCCAGTTGGCACTGCCTTCTCTTCTGAACTTCTCTTANATNCGTGTTAGATGTCTCCATCTTATTTTCCTGTCTGTTACTGTCTGTCAGTTTGCACCTAGTCTCTAGCCGGATAATCTCTCAATGTTAGCTCCAACTTTTTGAATTCTTCCTGAGCTGTATCTAATATGCTATTTAGTGTGTTCATCGAGTTCTAAATCTTAATGAATTTTTTGGCTCTAAGAAAGCATACTATTTGTTTTTTGTTTAAAATCTGACTGATTTTCAATTCTATTTCTAGACTCTTTGTGGTTTTTAAAAACCTTATTTTATGTCGTTAGACATTTTAACTCTCCTAACTCATGATCTAAGATGGCTCTGTAATGTAAGGTTCTGGAAGGCCTAATCCTGTTGTTTCCTGGGCCTGTAGACTCTTGCTCACATTTTTTCCCCCTTGTGTCTTACATGATTTAAGATTGCAAGTTCATCNTCNGCGGAGCTGTCATCTGGAGCGATGTGGTGTAGTCAGTGTGCGTTTCTAATATGGTGTAATTGGCCCAGANCAAAGTTNATGTTATTTCTTAGCCTAGGGACTTCTAGGTCATACAGGAACTATTTATGTAAACCAGAGGGTGTCATGATGGTGGTTTTGAATTCTTAAAGGAGATGCTTCCCTCTCCTGAGCTAGAGTTCAGTTCAAAACGAGCAAGCTTCCTTTCCGTTTTCCATGCTACAGATGGGCTTTTTAGACCCTATAGTTTTTGCNAGATATTACTGTCCTTCCAAGATCCTGAATTTGTATTGATATTTCAGTGCCACCACATCAGCTCCCACAAGCTCCAGACTTAACTTCCCGTCCCTAGAGATTAACAGCAGAACTACCCGCCCCTGGGAACCNTGAGGGTCAATGCAGACATACCTTCCTAGTTTTGAGTTCTCTCCTGGGATCTAAATAACAGGCACTATCTCTTGTTAGGCGCCAAGCACCATGCTCAGTGTTTATTACACACGTTAGCACACTTAACTCCTGTGACATCCCTTGAGGCAGGTGCTGTAACCAGCCTCGTATTTGTATGAGAAAACTGAGGAATGAAGAGATAAAGTGGACACACCACACACACACACACACACACACATCACACGCTACACACCACACACCACAAACACACATACATACACCATACACACACACTACACCACACACAAACACACACACCACACAAACACACACACATCACATATCACACACCACACATACACGCACACACACACGCACACACATGCATGTATGAATATATGCACACACACGCAGCTTCAAGCTCCAGGGAAGCCTCACTTCTGCCTGAACAGTGTCAGCCCTTTGATGTTTTTTCTGCAGGTGTGCATCCTGGAGGCAATTGTTGCAATGGGCACTGAAGCCCCAGCAGTGCCCTGCATGCTTTGGTGCTATGGAATCTCAAGCTTCCCCATGGAGCTTTAGAATCTAAAAACAGCATCAGTTTCCCTTTGGCCCACTTCTTCCCCTCTAGTCTGGCTCCTGCCTGTCTCTCTCTCCTGGCTTTGTTTCCTTTTTTTTCTTTTTTTCACCTTTGGCTCAGATCTGACTCTGTAGCTATGTTTTCACAGATATGGAAGCGTCTCACAAGATGCTATGAGGCTGTTTCAGGGCAGGAACTGACGCTCTCAGCTGTTAAGAGCCACGCTACTTCCCAACGACGGAAATTAGGAAGCTGGAAAGTCTCAGGCTATCAGGATGCCAGACACTGAGTATCCTTGCTCTATTTCTGTTGCTGTAATAAACCATTCTCAATAAAAGCAACCTAAGCAAGAAAAGGGTTTATTCATCTGATAATCCCAGGTCCCATTCCATCATTGATGGAACTCCAGGCGGGAACTTGAAGGCAGGCCTGTTTGTTAATCTCCATAGCATTACTTCTGGTCAAGGAACTCACCTCACAGCCAGGAGTACAGCAGGAACCATGGAGGGTGCTACCTGCTAGCTGCCTCACAGGCCAACTTACACTCAGCTTCCTTTCTTACACAGTTCAGGACCACCTTCCTAGGGATGGTACTGCCCATGGTGGGCTGGGCTCTCCTTCATCAAATGACAATCAAGACAATCTCCCACCATTACCACCGCCACCAGGCATGCCCACAAGTCAATCTGATTCACACAATTCCTCAGTTGAGGCCTGCCTCTCAGAGGACTCCAGGCTGTCAAGTTGACAGTCAGAGCTACCCAGGACACTATATGTAATGATTTGAATCAGAAATAGCCAAACTGTCCCTACATACCTGGGAAGATTTCACACACTTGTTCCTCTGCTAGAGGAGTTATTCTGGGAGACTGTGGAACCTTCAGGGGGTGGAGCCTAGTTGGTGGAAATAGGTCAGTAAGAGCAGGTCTTTGAAGGTCGTAACATGCCCTGATTCCTACTGTGCTCTTTGCTTCCTGGTTTACCACCATGTGAACAGCCTTTACTTCAGGCTCCTGCCAGCACAGACTGAACGGCTATGCCACAGCTTCTCCGCTATGATGAGACATTCTAAACCNGGAGCCAAGCTTTTCCTCCTTCAAGTTGTTTCTGGAAGGTATTTTATTACAGAGACACAAAAGTAACTACCCACTCAGTGGTTTCCTGCCTGCGTCTGTTTGCTAAAATGCACATATTNAAGAAAAAAAGGAATATGCTGGCTCAAGTGTAATCTGAAAATGCTAGGCTCGGATACTAATTCTTTGATCAAGTCCTGATTTCTCTCTCCTTNTCACCNTGTGAACGCTATTGGCCNTGTCTCAGACTTGTTCTCCTCAGTGTAGCCAGATGGGTGCAATAGTTCTTCAGGCTCCCGACCCTGGTTCAGTCCTAATGATAGTGCCAGAATTGATCTTCTAGACTATCATTGATCAGGAAACGTCCCTGGACCTGGAACTGTTGCCAAGGAGATGGAGTGGCCTCCACCTGGTTNCTAAGCAGGAAGAGGATGCTGGAAGAGTGAAGCACAGCAAATGTCTGTGACACTACTNGTCTGTGACACTACTGTTTAAGGGCTGGGGTTGCAGCTCAGGGGTAGAGCACATGTCTCTCGCATGCCCAAGGCTTGGATTCAGAACCCAGCACTGAGGGCAACAATTTTTTGCATATGCATTCCACTNTACGTNCATTTCACTGATTAGCATGTACCTCATACAAAAGGTATTATCATCAATATTTCATGACTTTTTTNAATTGCTGCAGATGGTGGTCATGAGGGGAAATTGAANTCTCCTTGTCAGAGCCATTCTTACTTCATTTTGTCTTCAAGTTATTCCATTCGACAAACCTTTTAAGTTCACATATCTGATAGTTATCGTCCATTTCTTTGTCCCTTATCCTCTGCATCCAATTGTCATCATATATCTATTTTCATCTCACCACAGCCCACCATACACATCAGTCTTCTACATACACAAATATCTTCTACATATTTGGTTTGTCCTGCCATCCTGCCTCCCCTGACCTAAGTGACTCTTGTCACCACTCTCCTCAGTAATGACAATACCTTCCTGGTGGGTGTTGGAGCCTCTATGACAGGGATCATGTGTTGTCAGGCTCAGATAGAACATGGCCATATGCCTACCTCATTTAACATGACGGCTTCTGTTTTTTGTTTTGTGTTGTTGTTGTTGTTTTGTTTTAACTTTGAGCCANGATTTATAAGTCAGATCCTTTTTCAAANACNGTATNNCCAGTCTCTTGAAGAATTGAAGGACCTCACAATACTGAAGCTGGCAACATCACCCCACATGAATAACAGATAAAACCATGTGGCTGCTCCCACCCCATCAAAGGCACACATTTTAGTTTGCTGCTCTCCTCTCCTCTTTAAAAGTTAAATCAAATGTTTGAAGAGGGGCCAGTGAGATAGCTCAGTGGGTAAATGCACTTGCTTTGCAAACTAATAACCTGAGTGCAATTCCTGGAACCCACAAAAAAAGGAAAAAGCAGGGTCTAATCTCTGCATGCACATTATGGCATGTGTGCACCCACACATGCATATACATACACACACAGATGCACACAGAGCATATCTTTGTTATCACCCCCCCCACACACCGCTGTCTCTCTTCATTCGTGGTTTTGAGACAGTCTCCTAGAGGCCAGGCTGGCCTGCAACTCATCATGTAGCCAAGGATGACCTTGAATTCCTGATCTTCCTTCCTTCACTACCAAAATGCTAAGCCTATGGGGAAGCACCATGAAGCCTGGCTTCCTTTACTTTACAAACACAGGAGCCCACTTAACTCCCTACTTCTTACCTTGCTCTTTTCTCCTAACAATACATCTTGGAGATTATTTTATGAGTGTCTATGTACAACTAACTCGTGTACTTTATAGCTGGAAAGAATTCCATTGTGGATATACCATAGTGTATTTAATCCAACACTGTATTGGAAGGCTTAAGGGATACCTCTAGTCACTTGCTGCTGTAAGCATTATATTGACAAAGAATTTGTTATAAACAAATACTACCTCACTATATTACTTTACTTGCATTTATGTGCACACACATTTGAAAATAAATGCTATAAGTTGAATTATAGTGTCAAATAGTTTACACTAAAATGAAGCTTTCAATTGTAAAATGTATTTCATGGAGAGGGATTAAAAATGGTTCTGGTTATGTGCTCCATCCACCAGCTGAGTCCTGCTGGTGTGCCGCATCTCTTTCAACACACAATTAGTACCGTCAGGAGTACCTTCTACTTACTAGTATGTCCTTAGCATCTAGCATCATGTGGTAATAAGTAGCTGCTAAAGAAGAGAATGTAGACTAAGGCCTAGGTATTATGAACCTAGACGGGTCTTGACCACCCAAGGCTCTGACTCTGTGATCTTACAGAATAAAAAGTCATTGTGGGGGATACAAAGATGGCTCAGTAGTTAAGAGCAATTGTTGCTCCTTCAAAGGACCTGAGTTGGCTTCCAAGTGCCCACATGGTAGCTCATAACCATCTGTAACTCCAGGTCCATGGGACCTGATGCCTTCTTCAGGTCTCCATGGGTACCAGACAGGCATGTGGTACACAGACATACAGGTAAGCATGTCATTCCTCAAAACCCCACATGGTAGATGGAGAAAACTCACACACTCATACACGACACACATGCACGCATGGTGGCAGCGCCTGTATCCCTCTTCCGACCACACACAAAATAAAAAAAAATAAAATAAAATGTAATAAAATTATTTAAAATAAAAGAATAAGAAATCATCAGGCTCTTAGAATGTCCACCAGAAGGAAAAATAGAAAAAGCAAATCCACCCTACTGTTGGGTTGTAGGAGAGTGAGTGTGCCTCCTTCAGAACTAAGCAGCCATGTTGGGTGCACTGTCTTAGTGAGGCTAGGTAAGGACCATATGGTGGGCAAGGAAGGAAAAGGCTGAGCTGGTGGGAGAAGGGATGTTCCATCAGGGAGAAGACAAGGCAGCCCTGTGACCCCATTTCAGCAGATCCACATCTGCTCTCCAGTTGGTGAATGAACACCTATCTTTCTCCTTCAGATGTTCCTCTCCCCTTCCCCTCCCCATGGCTTCAGAAGTCTCCAGACCACCATTAGCTCAGGAAAGTCAGTAAAGGATGAACAAGCCCTTGGTGCTAACTCAAATCCCCTCCAAACCCAACATTGAGACCTTGTGTCCTTTTTGGAAGTGGACGCCAGAGATATGCCCTTAGTAAATGTGTGAAATCTGCTCATGTACGAAAGCAGAGTGCTGGGAAATAGAGGGAGGGTACCTAGGGTCTGGGAACCTTTTCCTTCCCACACCAGCAGGTTTGAGAGGAGAGAGAATGAAAGAAAAGGAGCAAAGGGGAGTGGGTGGAAGAGACTGGCTGGGGACCGCACAGAGCTGATGCACCGGGAATAGCGGCAGAAAGGCACCAGGCAAGTTTTCCACATTCTGGCTCAGGAGGGGGAGTGTAAAGGAAGGGAGAGGAGGGATGAGGAGGANGAAGGAAAAGAAGCATGTGCAGACAGACATGCAGGGCTCCAGAACATCTTCCTCCTGGACTGGAGAAAAGGGAGCCTAAGTCCCCTGATCCTCCCCATGGCAAAGGGATATATATCTCCAGAGAAGACCACACGATCTGCAAGAGGCTGCCCCCAGGGAGACTGCAGACACAGAGTCTGTGGGCAGGCAGACCGGAGAGGCCTTTNGGCTATGGTTTGCCCTGGTATGTGAAAAATTTGTCCACTTAGATAGTTGGCAAACATTTTAGAGGCAAAATGGAATTTATTAACAGAAAATATTTGTGAAGGACTGTTCCCTCCCCCACCCCTTTCTTTTTTTCTTCCTCTTTTCTTTCATCTTCTTCCCATGGTGGAAGACTTCATTAACAAGATTCTTTCATCCTTGCTGGCAGTTTGGGTCATTAAGCCTGGCTTGAAAGAAGTGGGAGATGGCTTTAGGGCAAATGCTGCTCTCCATGAGTCTCATTTCTAAACATGAGTGTCAACTTTCTGCTTTGGGGGAAAAAAACTAGATAGAAAAGGAATTGTCTTCCCAACAGAATTCATGCTGTTCGCCATGGGTGGGTTTAGGCTCTGCCATTCAGGCCCACGGATCTAAGTCTGAATCTACAAACTTGTCAGCAACATGGCTTTCACCTTTTCCAGCTTCCTTGCCCTTAGGAGTCAAGTTGTGAGGGTTGGATGAGGCAAGGTACAGTCAGTGTCTAGTATGGGATCTGTCCNGAATGAAAAGTCAGTGGGTGTCAGCTCTTTTCCTCCCAATGTGGGACAAAAGCCTGGTGGTCACCCACTCATGGTTGCTCAATCAGGGATTCAGCTGTGGCTGCTTTGAGCATCAATTAGTTAAGGTGAGGGGAAACCCCAGCATCTGGGAGACCCATAGTTAACCAGAGGAAATAGATGGTGCTCCCTGGGGGTTACTGAGGGTCAAACNTTCTGTATGTGGCACCAGGGTGAACTTATTTAACCCTCCCTACTCGCCTACTGTTATCCCTACTGTTAGGGATAAAGCTAGATAGTGACTGTACCAGCACTGGAACCAGTGGACTTCCTGAACATTTGAGACTCCTGCATCATTCCACAATGAGGGGGACAACGGAACTGGTCATTTTAGGGACTGAGTGGGCTACAGAGACTGGCTTTTCCAAACTCCCACTTTNCAGTGGAGGAAAGGCAACCCATGAAGGAAATGTGAAGACATAGCACAAGAGAGTGGACCCCCGCCCCCATTTATATAACTGGGAAAAGGCCCTGGGTCACATTAAGATTGTCCCTGACAANTTGGAATATGATAGCTGCTAGAACAAGATTTTAGAAGCTAAGGCTGGGCTGTGCGTAGAGATGTGGAGAGAAAGGAGCCTGTGACTGACTCTTAAGGAGTCAGAGAAGACACTTGCAGTGAGTTTGAGAGACCAGGATTCCATTTTCCCCCTCTGGGCAGAGCCCCAGGCACACTTGTATGCGCTGGTACAGACATACCAGTTCTTAATAATGGCAAACTTCTNCCTTGAGGAATAATTGTTACCCTGCATCTTACTATTGCCCTTGATCACCTACTCTCTCCTGGCATAGGCAGATTTCATCCCGTTCAGTACCCAAAGAGTTAATATTTGCTGCCACAGAGGACCTCTGGGAGGCCCTCCTGCAGAGTCAGTTATCTGTTTGGATTAGTTGAGGACCAGGCTCATCCTTACTGTTTTAAAATAGCCCAAATGTCACCCCCAGATGAAGCTACCCACATGGAATGCGGCATATAAACAGAGCTATGTGGGTCTATCTGGGGTGGCTCCCTGGGGGGCAAATCAGGCAAAGAGAACCTGAAGAGTAGGTGCAATTTAGTAGCCAGGAGAACGATGGTTTAGACAAACTCTGATTAAGGAGAAATCTTCNTGCATCAAGCCAGGCTTTAAACACAGGGTCTACATTGNTAGGCATGTCCCCCTGCCATCCACTGCCCTCTGTGGCCCTTCCCTGACACGAACTTTGAGGACAGGTCCAGCAGCCACCACCAATTGTCCTTGATCTGTCTGATTCCATGTAGTCACCAGAGGTGGTCACCCACTCCTTATTGCTCGTGGCAAGGTTTATGCTCTATGTACCAGGAGAGTGCAGGTCAGGTCAGCTCAGAACTCCTCACCCAGAAGCATTCCCAAAGACCTTCCAGATCAGCTTGAGACCTGGAAGAGGAGGCCTTCCTCATATGCAGACNTTCTGCGATAAAGATCAGTAACTTCCAGGGGATGGTGTCACATTTCTTATNACCCTTAGAAAGAGGTTCCCTGGTCCACAGTTCATGCATTTCCACTAGTTTGGCAGGCCATCTCAGTACATTTTCCAGTCATGTTCTCCATGTCCCTTGCTCATACAATTTTTCCTCTCTCACAACTGGACTCCTGGGGCTCAGGTTGGCACCCGATTGTGGATCTCTGAATCTGTTTCCGTATGTCTCTGGGAGAGGGCTCCTGGGGGCTCCTCAG
>LZPO01066329.1:354252-366571 GCA_001675575.1 Neotoma lepida | reverse complement strand
ATACTCTCTGCTGCCTGCTCTAAGGGATCAGTGCCATGTTTGTCTAGTCGCAGTCACTGGGGTTTGGGTGATCATGGTGAAATACTAAGTGGACATTGTCTTGTTATGAACCCTCTCTTCCAAAATGATCCCCAAGTAGATTATTTTCCAGGGAATGACTGTCTACATCCTTTTTGTTATGAAATGTTTCTTTGATTTCTAGCACAAGTTATGGCAGTATACGAATGATTCTCAGATAAAATGATGTTGACAGTATTTCCTTTTAACAATCTGTGTTAAACTATACTAATTTTTATTCTAACTTTCAGTATTTTTTTTTTCTTTCCACAAATAAAAGTAATGCCTGATGATTAGTTAAAGTAGCTCCACCTTGGCTTGATTTTATTAATCTTGTTCCATACTGTTTTAAACACTACTGAGAATTGCCAACAACTCTTTACTGAGAATCTCTTCCTTTTGAGGCCAATAATTGTTGGGATAGAACAATTGAGGGGAAAAAAATAGTTTAAAGACTTTTCAATNTTCCTGAATTTAGGGACATCTGCTTGTCCTTCTGTTGTGCTAGCTAGGCTAACCTATGCCTGCCATCTTTGCATTGAGACCATTCTATAGTGTGACAAGTATTTGGTTTTTGAGAAAGGCCACCAAACAGCATAGAAATCTGTGCATTGCTAAAATATTAGAGCCTCTGGGTGACTTCTGTGATGTATCTTGGCCTGAAGAAACTGTCTTCTAAAATGATAGGACAGCAACAAGAAAGGCAATTTTGATTGACTTGTGTTTTCATGACTTTTTAAGTCTCTAGAGCAGAAATCTACTCAACTAAAAAGTCAGCATTAGCTACAAATAAATAGAATAGAAAAGTAAAAGCCAGGAAGGAAAAAGAGGTTCCTTTGTACTATGAAATAATTTCCTTTCTCAGGGTGTAAGACAGCAGCAGGAAAACACCATAGAAAGAGCTAGAAGAAATACTTGTTTGTCAGCTAGGAAAACACCATAGAAAGAGCTAGAAGAAATACTTGTTTGAGATTATAATGGAGAAGTAAAAGATTGCTAGAGAGATGAAGATAAATGTCTGAATCCAGTTTTTAAGAGTCAGTACCTGTGCTGTGTTCTCTCAGAAGAAAGATGAAGGGCCGATCTGCTTTAAAAGCAGGAGTCCGGGACCTCCTCAGCAGCAGCACAGCTGGGGAGAGAACAGACCCTGTCACATTTCCTGTCCACTACAAAGCTCATGCAGATGGAGACACATAGGTACTAACCTTGATTTGTCTTTAAGGAGTCAAAGCATCTTAGTGACATCTTTCTATGTGGAACTATGGGAGTGCAAATGGTGAAATTAAAAGGGGGAAGATATTAAACCAAACCTGTGTCTCATTTTTAAAATATTCCATGAAATAGCTTCCCTTGAAGGTGAAATGCTGTATGATTCTATTCCTTGATGGGACAATGATACTTTGTTAAAGTTGGTATCATTGCTTTTCAAAAAATTTTGGCTTCTGTTATTTAGAAAAAGAAAAAAAAGCGACATCACACCTGGGCTTGGGCTGAAGTTTACTACTGGAGTCAACTGGGCAAACTCAACAAGGCTAGACCTGGGTGAGCCGCTCCACACTGCTGAGTGCTTGGACTTCTGGATGTACCTGTGGCTGCTGATGACTTGGTGCCCTCCTCTGAAAGCTCCATCTTGGCCTTGTGGGTTGCTTCAGAAACATAAAAGCCATCTTGGCCTAATTCGAAAACAACAGAAATGTGAAGTGACATATACATTTTCTGTACGTATCATGTATGTGTTTGAAGACTCCTAGGTATTCAGTGCTGCAAGTACACAGGAAGTGATTGTATAGGAAACTGCTATCTTATTTTTCTACAACTCTGAAAAGCCTTATCCACGAAATTTAATACAGCTTCCCCCAAATTAGACACTGAATTCATAAAGTTTATTTTAAATATTAATATTAAAATCTTTCCTTTAACCTATATTTCTAAAACTTAGGTAAGTCATTAGGCTCCCAAGAGTATGTTATAAAGTAGATACTATTGCCCAAGAAGTTGTTCAAACTTTTGAGATAATTTCCCCTGGACTATCTTCTTGGGTTGTAGTTCTTAAGAAGACAATGAGGGTAAAAGTCACAGGATTGTAGTACAAGGATAATGCCGTGTTAGAAATGCCTGCTGTTCCACGACTTCATTCTCTGGAACTGGCTGTGCTGCTTGGCTAGTTAGCTCATCTTAAAAGCTGGAACCTGCAGAGAAATGTGAGGTTATAGCTATATGTGTGTGCTAACAGTTTAAAAGCTAAGCTTAGCAAATAGTAATGAGAGAACTTAGAAGGCTTGACAGATTTCTGTAATTGAACAATTCTCCAAAGATGAAATGACGTGTTGCAATAAAGGGTTGAAGATCGGCATGTAGAACTAAGACTTTAAGCTGCCCAGCCCTTCCACTTGAGGGGAGGTGCTAATCTGGTATCACACATCCCATCAGAACTGAGAATATNCAGGTTTCAGACCCAAAGCCCATTTTTACCTAACCCCCTCCATTCAAGGAACTGACCTCTGTAGCACACCATCAGAGAGACTTGGGTCTTAATAGTCGTTTTGATATGCTTTAGGGAGCTTTGCTTGTTAGATTGGTCTGTGCTAGACATGCACATGCAAGGAGACAGCCCCTGAAGGTTATATGAGGCTAAAAAGGAGCCCAGGGTACAGATTCTTGTGTATCATCATTGCAATGAGACCATGGGATATCATGAGATGGTAAGGAACAGATGTAAGATGTAAGGAACAGCTTTGCGGGCAGTAGAGGACAGGAAGAAGTCAGTAGATACTGTCACTTGGTACCAGTGGAGAATCAGATTGTTTTAATGGTCTTTTTCTGCTTGATTTTGAGAAAAGAAACAAGATTCTCTGTTAATGATTAGCCCCTTCTAGCCTGAGCAAACAGTGCTAAAATTAAGTTTTGTAAAGAGCAGCTTGCTAGTTGAGGTTTTACTGACTGTGACTTCATTACTGTTATGCTGTCTGAACACTGGTATGATTAAATGAGTGCATCTTCACTCNGGAACCCTTGTCAGCTAACATACAGCAAATCTGAATACATCTTCCCGTAAGCTAGGTTGGGTTGTTTTCAGTGCCTTTGAAAAGGCAAGTGAATTGCTTAAGTAGCTTTTTTTCCCCCACTAGATTCTAAGAATGACCCAATAACTGTTGATGTTTGCATAACCATAGCTGAGACTACTCATAGCCAGTATGCCACCGACATAACATCTTTGAAGTTAACATGGGAGATGCATGTTAATGGATCCCACACTTGTGAGTAGGAATCTTCTTTGACCTGCTGATATGGTAATGTTTGCTGTTGAGTGGCTCCAGCAAAACTGCAGTACATAGCTTTCAACTCTGAAGCTACCCTCACCTCCCCTTTATCCCAGTTTACTAGCTGAACTTTCTGGAAAGCACTTCAGCCAGCTATAAACATCAGTGCCCATATCACATGTTGCACAGCAAATGTGAGGGATTCTTCTGCCCTCCTTCCCAGCATATTGCCCATTTCTCTTCCGTGGAACTATTAAGGATTACCCCTCCCTCTTAGACTGTTAGCTCTAGCAAGTAGAAATTATGGCATATTCACTTTACTACTTTGCCCAACTTTCAGAGTAATACCTAGTACATGTGTCAAAGAAATGGTATATACTTGTCTTTGGCAAGTATTTAGTTCCCACCCCTTTGGTTGGTATACTGTTGGTCACACATTTGTAAATCATTGTCTGCATTTTGACCTCAGCTCCTCATCAGGACAGGGATGGGACATTTGCTTCCTTTTGTCTTTCTAATAATGATTTCCCTTGGGAAGAGCTACTCACTTGTCTTTTTCATCCTTTGACTTAGCTGCTAAGAAATGAAGGGTAGGTATGTAATGTACCATTGTAGCTAGCCCAGGATATACAAAGAGTTCATTCATGCACTCTAGACAATTGACTTATTCAAGTCATTGCATATAGCTTGAACTTTTTACTGGGCAGAAATTGGAAGCTGACTACCTGCTTATGAAAGAGAGTTTTGAGTTTGTACACAAGGAACACCTCCTGAACTGGGGGTGTTTGTATCAAGGCCTGCCGATGGTCCGTAAAGGAGGGGATTACCCAGAAAGGTACCTACCTGTTCTCTTCAGTGAGGAGGAGACTGGAACAATTCAACAACTTTGTAAATACCTAGGCTCAGGTGAGCTTTGAAATGTTGAGTTCTTAAGTGCTTTTTAGCTGGGAAAGGAGAATTGTGAGTGATTCTGGCTTTGGAACCAAATGGAAAGAAAAGCTTTGTTGGGCTTCCTCAGTAATACAGTGGTGATCCCTTGTCAATTGAAGAGAGAATGGTTCTGTTTTCTGATCATTTCTTTTGTAAAAACTGCAGATAGGGCTGGTAAGAGGGCTCAGCAGGTAAAGGTTCTTGCCTCACAAATCTGATGACCTTGGTTCAATCCTTGGAACCCATATAAAAGTGGAAGGAAAGAACTGGCTTTGCAGAGTTGTCCTCTGGCCTCCACATGGTTCATGTACTCCCTCCACCCCAGCATGCACACACACAATTTTTTATTTTAAAAACGAAGACATTGTGCCATACAATTGGTGAGGTGGGTGGTAGCTCCTCATTTGTTTCAATGGCCTTGTCTCTACAATGGGCAGAAACCCACTTGGGTACTGACATGAATGGTCTTGGGTTATGTTTAAAGAAGGTTATTGGGAAGTAGTATCTAGTTGGCAAGCTCTTAAGGGGCAGATACTAAAATTTTTAACTATCACCAATTTCATGTCTGTCCCCCAGTGACTCAGTTTCACTACCATAACAAGAAACAGCCATACTATTATTATTTGTTTTTTTCGAGACAGGGTTTCTTTGTGTAACAGCTCTGGCTGTCCTAGAACTCGCTCTGTAGACCAAGATGGCCTCAAACTCACAGATAGCCATCCACTNGCCTCTGCCTTCTGAGTGCTGGGATTAAAGGCGTGCACTACCACAGCCTGGCAGATTATTTTTAATAAATGTAAACTGCTTAATTAATAAAAGCAGGTGTTGGGTCATTATTTGTTGACTTCTATATTATTGGAACAAAACAATAGAAGAAGATTGTTAAGTCCCATCAGTAAGAAGCATGAATACAAGCTCCATATTTAACACATGCTGGATTATTAAGTAAGCCAGGGCTTTGAGCCTGTGGTTATGTTGGTTCAAACAAACGTAAGTAAATGAATTGCATTAGATGAGAGCCATCTAAATGGTACTCATAAGACTTGGTGACAGGCTGGGGTGATGGCTCAGTTGGGAAAGTGCTTGCTGCACAAGTAGGAGAACCCAAATTTGACTCCTTGAACCCATGTTAAAAAGCCAAGGGACACTGTGCATGTGTACAGTTCCAGCTGTACTGGGCTGGGAGGAAGGAGTAAGGGAGAAAGGCAGTGGAGTCCCATTGCTTGCTGCCCAGTGTAGCCTAATCCCAGTGAAAGTTTCTGTCTCAAAAACAGTGGATTGTTCATCTTACAGGCCATAGGTATTTTTGCTTATAGTGGGACTGCAAGATGGGTGAAGATGACTACTGTTTAAGGACACAAGATTGACATTTGAGTATGTCTTTATCAGATTCTGGGGGGGGGGAAGGCTGGGAATTGGGAAGGAGCAACAGTAAAATGGATTAATGCATTGGTATGGAAGAGAGGGCCAAGAATAGCCTCAAAGCTGCTTATTTTTTTTCCTTCTGGTACTGAGTACTGAACCCAGCACCCTAAAGTTTTAATTTGGATGACTAAAAGAGTAATAGAATTTCCATTAGCTACAGGGATACCATAGCTGAATTCCGAAGCCTTGAGAAGACCACAGGATTGCCCATTATTGAAGATAGAATGTGCATAACTTGCTTGTCCCTTGCTCCCTGCCTTTGATCATTTTGCTGTTCTATTTTACCTTTCCTGCAGTGTCAAAGCATGCTGTTAAGTTTTCAGCTAAGCCAGCCTTGTGGCTCAGTATTGGCCTTGTGTTTAATTGTATACCAAGTACTGTGGAGACTAGATAACTTGACTATTGTCTTATCTCTGTGCATCTAGACAAGTAAAGAGGTGGTAGATAGGTTTTTGGTGTGTGTGTGTGTGTGTGTGTGTGTGTGTGTGTGTTAGCATTGGAGGTGGAACCCAGGACTTTGTGCATACTCTGCAAGCACTTTACTATGAACTCCTAGCCCCAAGATGGCAAATTTTTAGAACTGTAATTAGATGCTTCCTGCCATGCTTTACTTAATAAGTAGCTTGCTGTTGTTCTGTCTGGTCATGTCTAAAGCACAAGCTAGGATTTGATGATCAAACTCCTATTATTTCTGTGATTAAAAAGGATTCTGAACAAAGTTTTAGCACCAGATATTCCAATGGTCTGGTGTTTAAAATGATAACTTTCAAATTCTTCAAGTAAAGGCAATGTCAAGACCAAGGAGAATGTCTGCTGCAGTGGTTTCTCCTCGAAGATAATCTGTAGAGTAGATACAATCCAGGGCCTTTTGAGTTGGCAAAAGTTGAAAGTGGTTCCCTCAAGAAATTCTCCAAGTAGATGTTACCATTCCTTTTCCTTTCGGTGTGCAATGTAAGCTCAGATGACAGGCTAACATGGCCCCAGTGATCAGCAGTAGCATGTTAACCATGGAAAAGAAGTTGAGCATGGATGCTAAGAAGAAGAGCATCTTGAGACAAGGTCATGAAAGCACGGGAAATTTGAGGAATGGATGAAGGAAAGCTTTACACTTAGCTCATCACAAAAGGCAGAAGTTCAAGGCGACCAGGAAGGAAAAGGGTAGAAATGGGATGACCATGATGCTGAGGCAGAGGGAGGGCCCTTTACTTATGGCCACTTGCTCCACTGTGAAGGTGGTTTCCAATTCCATGCTTATTATCCCCAAGGAGCACCCTCACCCGCCCACCAAGTCTAATCCAAACGATGTTATCAGAGGCACCACATTCTTACATAAAGCCAGCCACTTCATTCTTTTATACAAGTGTTTTCCTGTCAAAAGCTCTATGGAAACAATAAAGGTTCTTTTCATCAGAGTATAACAAAACTGTCCCAAACATAATGTCTCCCAAAGATTGGAAGCATTGAAACATTATTACCTGAAATTCCTTTCAAGTTAGCTTTGAGTGGGTCAAAGAGATCAGTGATACCCCATGATCTTAAAATGCTTTTTAAGTCAAACTGATTTTGGATCCGAAACCTGCAAAACAGAAGCAAACCATCAGTTGCTATTTAGACGAATTCACACGCATATTCACACACATATTCTCTCACACATACCGCATGAAGTATGAGGTTCTAACTGAAGGTCAGTGCACGCTGGACTCCCACCCCTCTGTATTTTTTTCATTGTTCCTTCCCTTGAGTCATATCTGGCACTAACCTGACCCCTCTGGGCTTTTCTCCAGCTGTGTCTACACTGCTCATTTGTGATGGCCCTGTTTCCCTTGCCTGCCTTTAAGTAACTGTCCATTCCTCAGCTGTTACTTTCCTACTCAGATTTTCTGACTTTTTCAAAATGGTACTAGAGTTAGGATCCAGGACCTCCTTCATACTCAACTAATATTATATTACTTGAGCTCCACCCTCGCCTAGTCACTCCTGGTTCTTAAAGCTCAGTTTGCAGCTTCATTTCAAGTCAGTCCCTACTATGTTTAATTAGGGTGTACAGAACAGTCTGCTTTCTATTGATATTCTTTATGATACCATAAATGACCTGAGAAGAGGAGTTACCTCAGCTCATTTTTATTAATAATACTTAGTGAGTGCTGACACTGTGCTAGACACTATGATAACTCCATAGAAATTATTTCATCTTCATGTAATGGCTATTATTCCTTATGCAGTAGATGTAAAATTCAAGGCATAAAGTACTTAAGAAAACTGCCCAAGAATGACCTAATGAGTATGTGATACACCTCGGTTCAAATCTGGGCTATGGGAGTGTGGAGCCCATCCATGATCACTTGGACTTTGCTCCTCACATTTGGGTAGAATCTCAGACATAATAGATGCAAAAAAAATTAGCTATAGTACCTTGTATAGTTTTTTTCTACTCTGTAACACATTTTCATGTTTACTATGTGCAGTTTGTGCCTTTGATGTGAGCAGAGAAGGAATTGCCCAGTAAGCCATTGAGAGCAGAAAGAATCAGCACATCAGCATTTCCCCAGGAGAAAAAAACACTTATTTGCTGTTGAAGAAGCCTTCAAATAGACTGCTACTTCTATTTGTCTTTGAAAATAAAAAAAAATTGAAATACAATTTAAACGGTCTTTTGTATAAACCATACATAACTTTAGAAAAACAAAAAACTATGTTGACATTTTTCAAACTATTTGGCCCACTTCTGAAATTGTCTTCAGCACAGAAAACATCCTTTTTGAAAACTGGAAACTGAATGTAATGGTTAGCGCTGTGGACCTGATTTTTTAGTTCCTCTTATCAGGAACTTCTTACTTTATAGACTCAGTGGCAAGTAACCTTACCTCTATTCCCTTGTATTTCTTTGTGANCTAAGCATGACAGCAATAAAATCTAAGTAGGGTTGTAACAGTTCAATGAAAAGTAAAGTGTTCAGTATTGTGCCCAGCATGGCCCCGGCACCTAGCATTGTGTTTGGACTGTGGTTCACAGTAATATTAAGAAAGTTAAAGTCTGTTTGAAACCAAAGATGTGGGTGAGAAAACTGAATATTTTAGTAAAGTAGAAGCAATACAAGTCAGGTGTGACTTCAAAAGATTCCAGTGATGTTCCTGTATGATTATGAAAGCAGAATTAGAAGAAATGGCACAGTAACTTGAGTTAACAGCCAAGAAGCTGCCTACCCTGCACAGAAGCTAGACTAGGGTATTAAAGAAAACAAAGCCATGTTCCATATGAATTCTCAACAACATAGTAGGGACTGACTTGAAATGAATTGGTTCGTAATTGAATCCAGCATCACATAAATCCTGCCACAATCAAGTAGAATTTATTGCAAGAATGCAAGACGTGAAAATAAGATAACACATGTTAATAAAGTAAGGGATTAAGATCACATGGTCATCTCAACAGATGTAGAAAAGGCTTTTGTCAAAATCTAACAGGTTTTCATGATTGAAAATAAACAGGACTTAGGGAGATACACAATGACAGAGCAGAGCACTTACCTAGCTTGCTTGAACCTCACTGCTGAAAACAACAAAAACAATGTCCACAAAAAGCCCAACAAGCATTAAATACTCAGCCAACTTGGGACATGAGGTAACTCAAGATAAAGAATGTCCACAAAATCCCCACACCTAGNACCTTTCCTTCAAGTTTCCCATCTAAAATCAATAACAANACAAGGATATCCACTCTCACCACTTCTGTTTGGCCTTGTGCAGGAGGATGGGAAAGACAGTTACGCAAGACAGATAAANCAAAAGCATCCATATTAGAAAGGAGGTAAAGGCTAGGGATATAATATAGCTCAGTGGTACAGCACTTGCCTAGCATACAAGAGGCCCTGAGTTCAATCCCCAGTACCATGAAAAAAATGTTGTAAAATAAAATACAGTTTAAAAAAGGAAGAAGTAACTATCTGAATTCATAGATGACTTGGTCTTATTTGTAGAAAATACTGAAGAACCCTCAAAAACCCTATTTGAGCTAATTTGAGATAATCCCATTTGAGATAACACGATCAATATATAAAAATCAATAGCATTTCTAATATTGACAAGGTGAAGATGAAATTCAGAAAATAATTCCAATTTTAATCCACCAAAATAAGCCAAATACTTAGAAATCAATTTAGTAAAAGAAGTGTAAGGCATGAACACCCAGAAGCACAAAACANTGTAANAAGAAACAATGNACTGAATGGAAGGCATCCAAAGCTCCCAGCTTGAGACACACATGTCTGAAGATAGCACTCCCTGACTAACATACATATTCAAGACATCCCTATGTCTAATGCCAACTTGCTTGTTTGGGGCAGAAACTGGTAAGATGATCTTAAAATTCCTAAGTAAAACAGTCTTTAGGAAGAAAGGAACAAAGTTAAGATTCACTTCCTGATTTCTAGACTGACTGGTGTTCTAGGAGCCACAATGACACAACACTACAAAAATACAAGAGTCTATGCCCAAAGAATCAAACTGAGAATTCAGGAATAAACCCATATGTTTGGTAATTAATTTTGACAATGATGTCAAGAACATATAATGAAGGAAAGAATGATCCTTTCAACAAATGTATAGGATACTAGGCCAATCACCACATGCAAACACATGAAGGCTTGGCCTCCTCTTTACACTAAATGCATTGACTCTCCAAATAACATGGGCTTCAACTGATGGGTTCACTTAACATAGATTTTTCTTTTCTATTCTTTTCAAATTCTATTTCTTTTCAAATTCTGGAAAATTTGCAACAATTTGAAAATCTCATGGGTGAACTATGCAGCCTAGAAAAATTATGCTGAAGGGGAATGTATGTCATGGATACATCAAACTTACGGTCTAATTTGCTATTTACTACCAGAAGATACATACAAACTTATTAAAACAAGTCAAGCTTAACATACACATAGAGACTGCCACATGCAGCAGTTTCACTCTCNAAAATGTGAGCAGACGCAAAGATGCTGTGCTGATTCATAACTGAATAAGATTGACACCCTGCTGTGATCATTTCACAGCCTCTTCTGTTGAACATCTGTAATGCCCCCTCACNATTCCATACTGATCATCTGTAATGCCCCCCCACTATTCCATGCTGAACATCTGCAATGTCCCCCCCACTACTCCATGTTGAACATCTGTAATGCCCCCCACTATTCCATGCTGAACATCTGCAATGCCCACCCTCACTATTCCATGCTGAACATTTGCAGTGCTCCCCCACTATTCCATGCTGATTATCTCTGTGAAAGTGGCCAGTTAGAAGTGGTCTCCTGTGGGCCTCATTTATTTTTAACCATACATAATATATATTGCACACAAAATACATATGGTGTGTAACTGCTTGATATTGGGACAAGAGCAGTTAAGAGCAGGCAGGCTATTAGTATTTTTGTGGGAGCCAAAAGTTACATGCAGATTTCCTACAGCAAAGGAGGCTGGTGTTCCCTGACCCTCAAATTGTCAAATTCACAGTGGATCAAAAACCTGAAAGTAAGAATGAAACCTGTAAAACTCTTGGGAAAACCAGGCATTGATCTTTGAGACTTTAATTAGGCAGTGATTTTTAGGAACTACACAAAACATATCTCCTAGAAATGGCTGCCTAAGCAAGACCAGAGCAATGGCAATCTCAATGGACGTGTTAACATGGAAGGGGGGATTTTCTCTGAGTCACACCTCCAGATAAAGCACTAAAGGCAGCTAATGACTGCTATATATATGTAACAATAATAGCAATTTNAGGAGGGGCATGGGAGGGGCTCAAGAGAGGGTAGCTGGGGGGGGCCTGGAAGGAGGAAAAGGGGGGGCAATGTTATTCCATTTCAATTAAAAACACTGAAAAAGAGTGCTTAAATAAAATATAGTGTATCCATGCACTAGAATGTTATTCAGTCATTAAAAAGAGATGAAATGTTCAAACTTTTGCTAGGTGAAAAAAGCCCAATAAAAAGGCTAACACTGTAATTTTTGATTTGCATGAAATATCCCTAAAAGGCAATCCATAGAGATAGAGTAAAATAGTGCTGCCTAGCACTGAGAAGTGATGACTAATGAACATGGATTTCCTTTTGAGGTAATGAACATCTTTCAGAACTTGGAGTTGGTTGGAGGTGCAGCTCAGTTGATAAAGTGCTTGCCTAGCATGCACAAAGCCCCAAGTTTGATCCCCAGCACTACATAAACCAACTGCCCTGGTGCACACCTATGAGTCCAGGATTCAGGATCCAGAGGCAGGATGAGAAGTTCAAGGTCGTCCTTGGCTATGTGAAACACTCTCAAAAAAAAATTGTATTTAGTATTCATGGTTGCACAATTTTAGAAATATACTAAAAAAGACATGCAATGTGCACTTACTATTTATTTATTCATTAAGAAAGGGTTTGCTCAATAGCTGTGGCTGTCCTAGAACTAACCTATGTAGACCAGGCTGGCCTCGAACTCAGAGATCTGCCTGCCTCTGCCTCCTGAGTGCTGAGATTAAAGGTGTGCACCTGCACACCCAGCTCAATGTACACTTTAAAAGTGACTTTTATGGGCCCTATATCCCATTTAAGAGAGAGAGAGAGAAGGAGAGGGGGAGAGAGAGAGACAGAGAGAGACAGAGAAGGAGGAGAGAGA
>LZPO01066329.1:290142-321315 GCA_001675575.1 Neotoma lepida | reverse complement strand
AAAAGATCAAGAATTCCCAAATAGATGTAAGCTCAGTCTGGATCATGGCCAGGAATTCTCAGAAAATAATAGCCACCATGTCCATAGGGGTATGGGCCCCTGGCAGGTTTCTGTGTGACAGGAGTTTGGGGTGAAAATAGGATATAAGGTCATTGAATATAATTGTTTTCCTTCTATGCAACCAACAACATTCATTATCCTATTCCCCAAGTTCGTGAAAACTGTATTAGGTGTCTCTGGATTCCAAACTTGTATTTCTTTGGAGGCTAAGATAAGCTGGCAATGCTGTAAACTTGACTTCTGCAGTCACCTCATTAGACAGAATTACATTTAGACTTTTAAAACTAGGGGTGATGGTAGTGGTAGGATATACACTTATCTGTGGATATACGAGTAATTGTTAAGAATACATCAGGAATTATACTGGTTTAGGAAAGTGGCAGGAGTAGGTTCTCCTCTAAGATCCATGATTTTACTAGCCATGTGTAGTTGGCTAGGCTTACAGTACCAGGCATGATTTCTCTCCTGTTAAGTGGGCCTCAACTCCAATTAGACACCAAGATATAAGTGCCACTCTTGTACTTTTAGGGGTATCTTGCCATGTTGGTCATGGTTCATAAGTGTCACAGCTTAGAAGTAAGAAGGGAAGAAAGATATATAGAATAAGGAAAGGTAAAAAGCCCAGAGGCAAAACATAGTTAAAGGGAAATGGGATAATTTAAGTTAGGAAAGCTGGCTAGAAACAAGCCAAGCTAAGGCCAGGCATTCATAAGTAAGAATAAGTCTCCACATATTTATTTGGGAGCTGGGAGGCAGGCCCCCAAAGAGAAAAAAAAACAGACCCCCTACTCCTACCACTGTCACTCCCATTGGTAATCTGCTCTGAGCAGACTAGTTCTTCGAAGGTCTGCTCTTGCGTGGTATCCTGCCACCTCCAAGAGCTCAAAGCCACAACNCCCACCCACAACCTGTCTCCATTGACATCTCCACTGCTGAGAGTTCAGAGCTTCAATATCTTCCTTTGAGTTGTCACTCCTGCATGNACAAAGTCCTCCTTTGTTTATTCGCCCTTCGTTATCTGTCTGCCTCATTCTTTAACGTGGCAAGTGCTGCACCCTGCACAGCTTGGCTCTAGAANCCTGACTTACAGAGGACCTGAGTTTAGTTCTCAGCACCCATATAGTGGCTCACAATCATCTGTAACTTCAGTTCCCGAATATATAGCACCCTTTTCTAGTCTCTTTGGGGACAGGACATGAAAGTGGAATGGAGCTAAGTTCTATGTTCGAGGAGATAAANCAATTAAGAAATGAAATAAAGAGAGTGGCCTCAGGGTAAGATCCCATCCAGCTAAGTTTCCAATTTGTAAAAAGGAATTAAAGAAAGCTTAGCACCAGGTGAGGTGATGTATGCCTTTACTCCCTCTAGAGACAGATTTCTGAGTTTGAGGCAGGTCTGGTCTACAGATCCAGTTTCAAGACAGCCAAGCTTAGGCAGTGAAGGAAAGCATCAAAACCAGAAAGCTGGTGAAGATGTAATTGATTGAGGGGGCCATGTTCCAGCCCCAGCAAAGCAGCAGAACTTGGCAGCTTTGGCCACATGGTTCTGGCTTTAGAGTTAAGGATAGAAGAAGGGGTTATGGAATCTCCTCCGTGACTAAGGAAGGTCACTGAGGCCAGGCATGTGTCAAGGCTGTCCCTGAATGGAGGCTTAGAGAGGCCATTGCATGAAGCTGTGAAGGTGAAGCCTGGATTGCCTTGGAGACCCCAAGATGTTAGAGATGCCAGAGTCATGGATACCTGCTGAGGAGAGCTGCTAACAAGGTGTGGAACCAGCCCAAGAGAAAGAAGTGTGTTGTAGTCAACAAAGCTGAAAGGAGTTGGAGATTTGAAGCGTGCTTTGATATCAGACATGGAGATGCAGAGTTTGGAGTTTGCCCAGTGGTTTTTGTTCTTGCTTTGGTCCTGTATTTCCTCATTATGCTCCCTTCCCTATGTCTGGAACAGTAATGTATATCCTGTGCCATTATATTGGAAGTATGTGATCTGCTTTATGATTTTGATTTTACAGGCGATACAGTTAAGAGATTGCATGAATCTCAGAAGAGACTTTGAAGTTTAGATTGTTATAGACTATGGGGACTTTTGAAGTTGGACCGAATGCATTTTTGCAATATGATATGGCTACAAGCCTATGGGGGCCAGGGAGNGGAATGTGGCGGCTTGAAAGAAAACGGCCCCATAGAAAATAGCACTGTTAGGAGGTGTGGCTTTGTTGGAGTAGGTGTGGCCTTCTTGGAGGAAGTGTGTAACTGTGGGGTTAGGCTTTGAGGTCTCCTTTGCTCAAGCTATGCTCTGTGTGACACAGATCAAGATGTCTACCGATCAAGATGTAGAATTCTCAGCTCTCTCTCCAGCACCATGTCTGCCTGCATGCTACCATGAAGATAATGAACTAAACTTCTGAAATGTAAGATATCCCCAATTAAATGTTTTCCTTCTAAGGGTTGCCTTCTTACTCCATGGCTGACTGTGTGGCTGTGTGGCTGGCCCCTGGCATCCCCTTCTCCTCCTTTTCTCATTCCTCCCTCTTCTCTCTCTTTATTCTCTCTGCCTGCCAGCCCCATCTATTTCTCTCTCCTGCCTAGCTATTGGCCGTTCAGCTCTTTATTAGACCAATCAGGTGTTTTAGTCAGGCAGAGTAACACAGCTTTGCAGAGTTGAACAAATGCAACATAAAAGAATGCAACGNATCTTTGCATCATTAAACAAATGTTCCACAGCATAAACGAATGTAATGCATCTTAAGCTAATATTCCACATCTTGTTCTCACTTCACTCCTGGCTTATTCTACCACACGGCTCACTCCTATCACAGCTGTGAAATCACAGTTGTCTTGGCTACCTTGCGTTTGACTCCACGTCTATGCACGGGTCTGAGTAGGCTTTTTCTGGAAATAGGTGGGGACTTCTTGTTGTCTGTTCTTGCAGACAATTTAGTCTGTTACGATTGGCTGCATTAGAAGCAAGGATGTCCGAAAGGGAATGGGTGCCTTGTCCATGTTCCCCAGGATAACTCAAGCCAGAGGCCTGGTGACACTCACTTTGCTTTGCAGCATCCTTGTGTCTCTTCATTCAGGAAGGCTCTCATACCCAGCTGTAAATCCTCTCATCTTCCTCAGTGTTCCAGACTCCACTGTTTCAACGCTAACTTTCCATCTATTCATTTATTTATTTACATTTATTTTTGAGACTGTAATTTAATTGCAACATTTCTCCCTTCCCTTTCCTCCTTTAATGTTCTCCCACATGCTTCCCCACTTTCCTTTAATTTCATGGCCTCTTTTTTCATTACTTGTTATTGTATGCATATATATATACATATATATATATATATATTCCTAAATATAACCCTTTGAGTCCATATAATGTTACTTGTATGTATGTTTTCAGGGCTGACCATTTGGCACTGGACAACCGATTAGCGTGCTCTTCCCTGGGGAGGACGAGACCTCTTCCCCCCCCAGCTTTACTCAGTTGTCTATAGTTCTTTGCATAGGGTGAAGGGCCCATGGGATTTTCCCTGCCCAGTTTGGCATGTCCACATGTGCCNTCCTTGTTCAGCTCATGTTTGGNCAGTCATGTTGGTGAGACTTTACAGGTTTATCTTCTAATGTTACTAGAGACACAATCTCACAGCAAACTCCCTGATCTTCTGACTCTTACAACCTTTCTGTCCTCTCNCCCTCAGTGTCCCCTAAGCCTTGTGTGAGGGAGTGTTCTGNAGATGTATCCGTTGGGGCTGGGCTCCACAAGTCTGCAATTCGATTGGTTGTGGTTTTCTGTTGCAAAGAGCCATTTTCTTGAATGAAGAGTGAAGACTACACTTATATTTGGGTATAGGACAAATATTGTTAGTGACTGTGTTGGTATAGTAAATTAGTGGTTGTAGATTCTCCTCCAATGTCCATGACTTCATTAGCTGAGTAATTAGCTAGGTTTCAATACCAGGTGTGTTTTCCCTCTCGTTGAGAGGGTCTTGAGTACAATTAGAGAGATGTTGGTTACAACCAAGGTATGCATGCCACTATTGCACTCTTATGTNATATACGCTAAGCTGGTCATTGATTGGTGTTCTAACCTTTTTAACAACTGTCTTCACAATAACAGCTGTTGTCAGCCTAGAGTGGTTTTTGTTATTATTGCTGTTTTTTTTTTTTTTTTAAAACCACAGGCCTTTCCTTTCCTTCCAAAGTGAGCTGGCTCCTCCTTACTTGCAGAGCTGCTGAAAACACTTTCTCAGTGGCTAACACCCCCACTCCCTACCCCAAGTTGGGATGAGTGGTGGGTCTGCAGNATCTACTAGTACATCACTAACTCTAAGCCTTCAGGCACAGGAGGCCAGCATGTGCACGAGGAAAGAATTTAAAAATGGATGGGACTAAAGCTTACTATCTGAAATGGAATCATCTTAATAATAAATGATTGGAAAGCTGTTAAATGGATGGAGAAGTCTCTGGGGGAACCTGCTACTCAGCAGAAAAGTTGATTTTGGCAAAACATAATGTCATATTAGAAAAACAATCTGCTCCATGTGTCTCTCTCCACCTCTTTATTTATTTAACTCAGTGTAAAATTTGCTTGTTGGTACTGGGTAATGGACCCAGGGCCTTACACACACTAAGCTTTTGCTCTTCAGCTAAGCTGTGCCCCAGACACTTGCCTATATTTCACAAGTTGGAGCTATTCAACAAAATTGCATGTCTCAATAAAACAAAAAGATGCTGAAAACGGCCCACGGGATCATCAAGAGCTGTGGAACATGTCAGGAAATATTGGGGATCTTAGCGATATGTTCCCCCAGTGATAGCCACTTGCCTCTGAGCCCTTGCTCTTGCCCTGGGCTTGATCTCCATGGCCTCTTGACCATAGAGCAGCACTAATAGGTCTTGGCCTGTCCCAGGCTCCCGTCTCATGCCTGATGTGTGTGTGGGGTGGGCATTTGGTGGCAGAGAACTCCTGTGCCTATGGAGATGCAGGCTCTAGAAGCAGATTCTGTAGGAGCCTCAGACTCCCCCTCCCTTGGCACTGGGACCACTTCTAAGGCTGAGCAGCTGTGCAGAGAATCGGTTCCTCTGCAGAGCAGAATCCTTTAAGGAGACTAATTGTTTTTATAATAGGACTTTCAAGGGAAGGGGGGAAATGCCTTCTCATAAAAGCAAATGGATTCAGCCTCTGCCCAGAAAGCACATCTCCTGCCCAGCAGGTACCCAAACCCAGATGGTCCTTTCACTTTCCCAGCTGGGCATTTAAGGAGGAAGGAAGGACTCTGGGTCTCTTCCCTCACAGGGGAGTGCAGGGGCTCCCTTTCCCCGAGATTCATTGGAGGGAGACAGCTNCTTTATAGAAAATGTAAAAGATTCAGACTTTAGGTGGAACTTAACTCAAGGTGTATTTTTATTAAGGTGACTTTCACAGTTGTTCCTAGAACCAAGGCTGTTGCCCACACGGTGCTATCCCCAGCCATAAAGAGAGGTTTTCACATCAGTTAGGACTGAGNTTGGCTGGAACAGAAACCTGACCACAGTAGCACAAGCAGAGAGATCTTTCTCATTCAACAAAAGTGTGGCTTGTGCAGTCCAGGGCCTCCCCAGGTCCCCCTGGCTTCTGGCTCCTCCTTTGTTAGCACAGACTGCCTCTGCCCCAAGTGGTGGGAGGACTGCACCCCTAAGGTGAAGGCCNGAAAAATGACAATAGACAAAACACAACAGCGCAGGNCCATGATCCAGCAGCCACACACCTGGGCATCCAGCAAAACAGACTGAAAACTTATCTACACACAGAAGCCAGCACATGGATGACGCTGTTAGCTTGCTCCACCATTGCCAAAACTCCGAAGCAGCCAGGTATCCTTCAGTAGGTGAAAGGGAAACTGGCTGTGGTGCACCTGTCACTAACAGTAGAAGCTGAGGGGTTGGGGTGGCAGAGGATCACATTCAAGTTCAAAGCCAGCCTGGTCTATATGCCAGGGCTACATAGCAAGACCCTGTTTCAAAAAACTGAAAGGGAAGGGNGCTGGAGATGTGGCTCAGTTGGCAAAGCGCTTACCTAGCATATATGAAGCCCTGGGTTCAGATCTTAGCACCACATAAACTAGGTGAGGTGGTGCATACCTATAATNGCATCACTCAGGAGTTCAAGATCACCCTCAGCTGTACAGCAAATTGGAGGCTATCCTGGGCTAAACGAGACTCTCTCTCAACCTCTCCTTATCCTACCCTGCCAAACAACANCAGCAACATGTACTAGTAGGAGAAGGGCTAAGTCAACGGTGGCACATCCAGCCAATAGGATATTATTCAGCACTGAAAAGAAGTGAAAAGAGATGGAGGANATGTGAAAGCATAGTGTAGAGCAAATGAANCTGATCTGATGGCACACTGTTTGAGCCCAACCATCTGCCATGCTGGGAAAGACACTGTGAAGAGAGAAAAGATCTGTGGCTGTGAGTGCTTGGAGGAGAGACGGATGTGGGGACCACAGAAGGATTTAGGGCAAGTACTATTCTGTGTGCCACCACAGTGACAGACACTGTCATNACACCTAGTGCAAANCTACTAACTGGGACTGACTCCTCTTGTATGCTGTGGACTACGGGNGAGNGTAATGCCACAGTGTAGGCTCACGGATGATAACAAATGTATCGATCTGATGGGGGTGGGGTGCCAGGGGTCACCAGTGAGGGGTGCATGTCTGAGGGAGGAGAAAGTGTAGAGATTTTCAGTATTCTTGACGTTTTACTTTGAATTTAAAGTTGCCTTTTAAAAATTTGTAGTGTATGGGTGTCTGTGGCTCTGTGTGTGTGTGTCTTTGTGTGTGTGTGTGGGGGGGTGTGTTTATGTATGACTATGTGTGTCTGTGGTATGACTCTGTATGTCTATGGGATATGTGTGTGACTGTGGTGTGTGTGTGTGTTATATACACACACATGTGCAAATGTGCACAGAGAAGGATGGTAAGTGTCTTCCTCACTTGCTCTCTGTCTTACTCCTCTAAGAGAGACCACTTTCTGAACTTGAAGCTTGCTGTTTTAGCTAGCCTAGCTGGCCAGTGAATTCCTAAAACTCATTTGTCTCTGCTTTATCAAAGCTGTGGTTACTGGCACAGGCAGGCAGCTATGCCCCACTTTTTACACAGTTGGAATAGATTTGAATTCAGGTCCCCATACTCACTGAGATGGATCTCCACCCCCTAAAATTGGGTTGATTGAAGTATTAACAAAACAATAACTTCCCTAGAAACACCTCCCAGTAAACTTTTTAAATTGGGTCACCTGACCACCCGAGGTTACTTCAAACCCTGTTAGCTCTCCTGCACCAAATTCGAAGTATCTTTAACCTGGAGGGGAAGCTGGTGACCTGGAATGTCTGGAGCAGATTCCCTACCTGATGAATCCTTGTCTTACTCGCTGACCACCCACATCAGTCAGCTGGTAAGTTACGCCTTTCATTTAAAAAGTGTTTTCTATGTAAGCACATCGTGGGTGAAGCCTAGCAGCATGGCTGCCACTCACTCTCGGGATGAGTTCTCTTACCACCCATTCCCACAGGTCACTCTCCTTCCAGGTCTAATTGTTCCCAAGCCCTTTTTTCAAGACTGGGTCCCTCGAGCCGCTCTCTGTGGTTCTTGGGGACTGCCTGGTCAGGAGAGGCCGGGCCATGTTCAGCATCACATATCTTAAGCATGTGTGAGACATAACTCATGCCATTTTGTGGTGGACACTTTGTATGAATGTGGCTGCCAGACCCTTGGGCAATCTTTTCCCTTCTGCCTGACTTGCTTCTCAGTGGAGAAGGCAGAGTGCATGCCTTGGGCCACTAGAAGCCAGCACATAATCATGAGAAAAGGCTCTAGGAAAGAGACACCTCTATTTCACAGCAAGGGGTAGAAGTTAACACCTGCAGAACACATTTTAGAAAAGGTGATGGTCTGGCCTTGGCTATGAGACTGCCACTCAGTGACAATAGCAGAGGGATGGCTCCCAGATGTGCAGATGTGCTCCCAAGCCCAATCCATTGACTCCCAGAAAACTGATACGTTAATTTATTTCTTTCACAAATCCTTGCTGTTTAAACACAGTGTGCCTGAGAGGGCTGTTCGTAATTCGGAACTCTGCCCGGGACAATCTTAGAACACTGTCCAGAGTGCAGGCTCCTTTGCCCATCTGTCACAGTCCATGTGTACACATCTCCATGGTCACAATACTCTGTGCTTTCGTCCTCCATTTCATGGCTTTCTTTGCCTTTACTGATCTCAAAAGAAACACCAGTCCATGAGAAATGTCCTTGTTTCTTTCTATTGCAGTAATAAAACAGCATGACCAAAAGATCCCTGGGGAGGAAAGGGTTTATTTCATCTTACAGCTACAGTCATCATGAAGCCAAGGCAGGAACTCAAGGCGGGAGCCGAAGGGAAGAGCTGAAGCGAGAGCATGGAAGAACACTGCTTATTGGCTTTCGCCTCAGCTGAAGCGGAGAGCATGGAAGAACACTGCTTATTGGCTTTCGCCCCACAGCTTGTACAGCCCGCTTTCTGATACTACCCGGGACTACTTGCCTGGAGTGGCACCGCCCACAAAAAGCTGGGCTCTCCCGTATCAATCATTAGAAAAGAAAACACTACACAGACTTGCCTACAGGCCAATCTGATGGAGTCATTTTCTCAACTGGGGTTCCGTCTTCCCAGATGACTGCCAAGTTAAGAGAAAAACTAACCAGCACAGTGATTAAGTTCCCTCATGTCTGTGTCCTCCACCATCTGGCAGATGTGGAACTCTAGATCATTTCTGTCCTATGCAAGGCACAGGCCATTCATTCCTGCTACACATATGCTGGGCCAGTTTTATGGGAGGCTGATCTATCCCTCTAGGTCCTGTTTGAGTTCCCTTTATGGCTTCCTTCAGTGANGGATGACAATGCATAAGTATAAGACAAATAAATCCTTTCCCCTCCAACTGGCTTTTTTGGTCATGTTGTTTCATCACAGTAATAGAAACCCTAAGACAAGTTGGTACCAGGAGTAGGGTATTGCTATTATAGACATATGTTCTTTTGGGGAGGATTCTGGAATGACTTTGGAACTTTGGGCTAGAAAAGCCATTGACTGTTGAGAGCTCAGTGGGCTGTTCTATGGGAGCTTGGAAGATAAGAATGTTGAGAACAGTGCAGACAGTGGAGGTCAGGCTTGTGAAGTTTCAGAGGGAAGCAAAGATTCTATCAGGCCATTCGTGTGAAGAATCTGTGGTGTCTGGTCAGCTAGAGTTGAAGAACTGGCTGTGGTTAACAAGAGACCTTTGTGAAGTGAAACCTTTGTTTTGCTGGGACAATGGATGCTGGTCAGCTGGGGCTAAGAAATTAGTAGCGATTAACAAGAGACTACTATCCTTAAGGTGAAATCTTTTGGGAAGTGTTTCTCAGACTCATCACACAGAAGCTGTGTTCCAGAGGTGGCCAAGGTTGTCCCTTGCACTGGTGGCTGAATTTGGTAGTGTAAGAGTCACCCAGATGGTATTGGTTTTGAAGGCACGAAGGGATCATGGAGAGTGGCTGAGGCCATTAGGGAAGATGCAGCACCAATAGCAGTTGAAGCCTAGGACTGAAGGGGTCATGGAGAAAACCTGAGGCTTGACACCATGAAGAGAGCCCAGGGGAGGCTATTGGTAAAAGTGCAGCCCAGTTGCAGCAGAAGACCCCAGCATTTTAGAGATGCCGGTACTATGGGATGACCACCAAGAACAGCAGAAGCTGTGGAGTGGAGTCTGCCGAAGCCTAGAAGACAAGCTCTGTGCTGCAGAGAGCAGAGATGGAGAAGTGACCTGGAGGAGCCCAGAAGATCCTGAGTGAATCCCAGACATTGGACATTGAGTTATTTACACTGTTGGAGTTTGGTTTTGCTTTGTTCAGATGGTGACTTTGCCCTGATTCTTCCCTGTTGAAGTAAGTATATATTTATTTTTTATTTTAGAGAGCCCATACTTGAGAGACTGAATTTTGAAAGAGACTTTAAGTTTTAAAAGAGACTTTGATTTTTTTTTTAAAGACTGAATTTAAAACGTTTGAATTTGTAAAGACTGTGGGACTTTTTAAGTTCGTGCAATGTTTTATATTGGATATTGATATTAATGTGTCATCTTGGGAGTGAATAAGAAAGGAAAGGTTGTAGCTTAACAGTGATGTGTTTGTGTGTCAAGTAGACAAGGGGAGTCAGTTTGTGCTGGTTAGTTTTATGTCAACTTGACACAAGCTAAAGTCATCAGAGAGGAGGGAACCTTAATTAAGAAAATATCTCCATAAAGTTGAGCTGTAGGCAAAACTGTAGGGCATTTTTTAAATTAGTGATTGATGGGAGAGGACCCAGCTCATTGTGGGTGGTGCTACCCCTGGGCTGGTGGTTCTGGGTTCTATAAGAAAGCAGGCTGAGCAAACTACGGAGAGAAAGCCAGTAAGCAGCACTCCTCCTTGGCTTCTACCTCCAGGTTCCTGCCCTGTTTGAGTTCCTGTCCTGGCTTCCTCCAATGATGGACTACATGAATAAGCGTAAGCCAAATAAACCCTTTCCTCTCCAACTTGCTTTTTGGTCATGGTGTTTCACTGCAGCAATAGAAACCCTCACTAAGATAACCCTACCAGGGCTGGAGAGGTGGCTCAGAGGTTAAGAGCACTGACTGTTCTTCCAGAGGTCCTGAGTTCAATTCCCAGCAACCACATGGTGGCTGACAACCATCTGTAATGAGATCTGGTGCCCTCTTCTGTACACATAATAAATAAATCTTGAAAAAAAAAAGATAACCTTACCAGTTATCAAGAGGTCTGGGAAAGGTCTTGAGAAAGAAGGTGTGCAAAATACTTAGAATTGGCCACATGCATAGATGGACAGAAGGAGGTGGATGCTAGGACCATAAAGACTCGGCCCCAGGACCATGATGCACTTGGAGACCAAGAACACAGCTCCTAGTGACGATAGAGGGCATGACTCTCAAGCCACAGATCAGAGGTTAAAAGCACACCTTGTGTCCTTTAAACCAAATGCATTCTGACCAAAACTCCACTGTGTGACATTCCACTGTAGTCACAATTGTGAGTCCTCTCCCCCAATGAGAGCCTGGGAGGATTATGTATCAAGGGGACATTGGGTGGAGACTTGGTTACTTTGTGGCCCTACTGCTGACATGGTCATTGATACAACAGGCAGTGACATGTTCAGGCAGATTCTGTACCATGAAGACACATACACATACATGGCACAGTGAAGCGTTTGATGTCTTCAACTGATGGATGAGGAAACTGAGTTAGAGAAGGTTAAGGAACTGGTTATGGTTAAAGATTTGAGGATCCAGGCTTTACCCACCAGTCTGTGCTGTCTGTGTATCTAGGGTAGGAGGGTGAGGAGGGAGCACAAAGCTCAAAGCCTAAAGAGAACACAGACAAAAGTCAGGCAGACTTGGTGATGCCATCTGACGAGTCAAAGGGCTAGGTTTCTCCTGTTTTACTATCTATAGTTTTATTATAGAAAATATGTCAAATTCAAAAAAGAAAATGAACAGAAAAAAATACTACTCATGATTCCAGAAGCAATTTCTACTTTGATACACTGATTCTTTACACTGTGTCTTCCTCTGATTGCTTTTATATAATCAAGGGCATCTTGGACAATATACATTACTTCCTCTTTATTTGCTTATTAATTTATTTTGAGAAAAACTCTCATGTAGCCCAAGATGGCTACATGAGATGGCTCAAGCATGCTACATAGCCAAGGCTGGCTTTGAACTCATGATACTCCTACCTCCCCTTTCCAAGCACTGGGATTGCAAGCATGTACCACCACACTTGTATCACATACTTGTGGTGATTATATTACGTCCCCCAAAATATTGTGTACCCTAATAAAACTTATTTGGGGTCAGAGAACAGAACAGCCACTAGATTAAACATAGAGGTTAGGCAGTGGTAGCACATGCCTTTAATCCTAGCATTCCCGAGGCAGAGATCCATCCAGATCTCTGTGAGTTCAAGGCCACACTGGAAACAGTCAGGCATGGTGGCACACACCTTTAATTCCAGTGGCACACACCTTTAATTCCAGCACCTGAGATCTCATGTCTTTGCTTGAGAAAGACACATGCCTTTAATCCCAGAAAGTAGTGACAGGAAGCAGAAAGGTATATAAGGTGTGAAAACCAGAAGCTAGGGGCCTCTTAAGCTTTCAGGCTTTGAGCAGCAGTTCAGCTGAGATTCATTCGGGTGAAGACTCAGAAGCCTGCAGTCTGAGGAAACAAGATCAGCTGAGGAGTTGGCAAGGTGAGGTTGGCTGTGGCTTGTTCTGTTTCTCTGACCTTTGAGAATTTACCTCAATACCTGGCCTGGTGTTTTCAATTAATAAGACCGTTTAAGATTCGCTCTACACATACTCTTTTCTTTTTTTGGTTTTCTCCAGTTAGGGTTTCTCCATGTAACATGTAACAGTTTCAGGCTGTCCTGGAACTCACTCTGTAGACCATGCTGGCCTCGAACTCACAGAGACCCACCTGGCTTTGCCTCCTGAGTGCTGGGATTAAAGGCATGTGTCACTACTGCCCAGCAACATACTGATTTTTTTAACCCTAAAATTTTATCAGACTTTCTCTTTTGTTGTTAACATCCTCTGAAGCATTATTTCTTGTATTTGTACCCTCCAATTTCCTTTTCTTTCCAAATGTGTGAGTCATGGAATATTCAGATTTGTGCCCCCTGCCCCCAGGGCTTGATATTATAAACTGTTCTGTGATGAATATACATAAGTCTTCAGCTTTGTTTAAATAATTTCTAGGGATAGAGTCCTGTAAACAGAGGAGTGGAGTATCCCAAAAGCAGTGGTGATAATCAATGCTAAAGCCACAGACACCCATAAACAGGGTATTTTTAAAAAACCTTGGCTAACTTGAAAGGTGGACGAAAGCTGTGTGTGACTCCTGAAAAGGGCTTCATTCCTGATCATCTTAATCTTGACGGCTGAGGTTTCTGGCCCATTCTGAAAGCTTGCCCCTAATGCAAGTACCCCTCTTGCTTCACCTGAGTCCTGACTGGATCTCCAGAACTCTGCAAATGAGGAAAGCAAGGCTGAGGAGTGATTTAATAGGGTCAAACAGCTGCTAGTGAGTCTGGGGTGGCTCCACAACTCTGTCAACTTTGCTGTCTTAGTGCGTCACTCTTGGTGTTTGAAGTGAATGAGGAGATAAGGCCCTTAACAGAACTGAGGACCAGGAGCTGGAGCGGAGAAGGGCTGAGGGAGAGTCCTTTGTGATACATAGTTGTACGTGGTGCTTGGTGGGGTGGAATTTTGAGTCACAGGAAAATGTCATAACATGGGTGTGTGGCAGGCAGCTGAAAATTGAGGCATAGCTCCTACAAAAATGTGATGGAATGTGTGGGAGAGACTGGGCAGGCACACAGGACAGTACAAGAAGACTGAGACTGATGGGGAGGGTGCAGGACAGAATGTGAAAGTAGAGTTGCCTGGGATGGTCAGTGTGACCCAGCTACTGGGGCTAGGGAAGGCTGCAAGGCTACTGTTTCTTGCAAGGGCAACACTGGGCAGAGGGGCAATTCTGATGACCGGGCAGAGCCGTGAATGCTGAACCTCACTAGGAAGGTCAGTGGGTCCCCACAGGCCTGCAGGAACAGCTTGGAAGAACAGAGACCCAGGAAGCCACTGAGCTTTATGACAAAGGAGACCTCCAGGGCCTGGCAGGGGCAAGCGGGATGCTATTGGGTACAGGAGGCTCATTTCCCAGGATGTGGAATGTAACCTTTGGAGAAGAAATAAGACAAGGAATCTGGCTCAAACCGGTTCCTTCTGCTCTGCCAGTTTGAGTTTCAGGCTTCCAACCACTGCCAAGGACGAAGGCTTTGGCTGCAGACCCATTTCACTCCTTATCCCTGTTCCTTCGTGCCTTTGTGTCTTATTCAGTAAGGAGGGACATGGAGGCAGGCCTTTTTGATGCTAAAATTCTAGACTCCATTTGTGGATTAAACAGAGGTGGTTAGTTACGTTAAATGTGTAAGGAAGATGATTCTGAAATCTATGGTTAAGTGGTAAATAGTAATGATAGTTGAATGAATGAATGAATGAATGAATGAATGAATGAATGAATGAAATAATCAAATACCCACACTGTTGAAGAAAGGAGTACAGTGACATGTGTTCCTCTGGACTTTCAGGTACTTCAGCACAGGCAGTGGTGGGGAATTTACAATGCCTGCCTCTCTTCTAGCTGGGAGAGACTAGTGAACAGGAGCTGGCTTTGCAACTGCAGGGAATGACTGAGGAAGCAGAAGGGCCTGGACAGGTGGAGGGCCCCGCCAACACAGGCTGGGACAGTGGCTCTTGGTAAGGATGTTAGTCCTACCTCTGCCCTCAGTGCAGCTGAAGGATATCTGGAGAGGCACACAGATGGGGTGTTCCCTCTTCTAGTTGTTGTCACTTTCACCCTCCAAGCCACTAACTTGGACTGAAGTAGTAACCAGGTGAGAAGGTGACTTTAGGAATCTTTTCTAAAAATTTCTTGGTTTTCTCTGAGCGTCTGCACCAAGGTGACAAATCACTACGAGTCTCCTCAGTCATATATGCATGTGTATGTGTGTACGTAGATGTACATGTATGTGTGTATATGTATATATATTTCTGTGTATGTATATTTATATTATAGTTCTATAAAGCTGCTTACCTTTCCCTTTTTGCTGGGTTTTAGGACATTCAATTAGAGCAGTTATAATTTCCTTTATATTGCTAGATATATTTGTACACTCCTTCTTTTTTTTGGTTCTAACTTTCTATTCCTGTTTACATAATTTATCTCAGTACTTTGTAGGAAAACAAAATAGAAAGTGAACTTCAGAATAATAAATGGAAGAGAAATACCTTCTCCCTGTTCTGATAGAATCTTCGTGCTTGAAACGGGGACTGGGTTTGTTGTGTTTGGTAGCAGTGGCCACCAGGCGGCACCAGAGCCCTCCTTCAGGGAGGCCCTTTGGCCTCTAAGTGTCTCCCTGCAGGGACCATTTCTGGCAAGCCACACATCCATAAGATGAATCCTATCCAGAGGCTCTGGGCTCAGGGCTGGAGACAGGCACATCTGACTTAAGGGGCCTTCAGGTTTCTGCCAGACACAAAACTTATACGGTTATTGTCACAGATATTCCCAAAGGAATGGAGCTGATCCGTGGGGGCTGGTCCAGGCACCTGGTGGGGGAGCTTTGTCCCTGTGCTGGTTAGCATTTTGTCACCTTCACACATGCTAGTGTCCTGAGAAGTGGAAAACCTGAGAAGTGGAAACCTCAGTGAGAAAATGCCTGTGGGCAAGTCTGTGGGACACTGTCTTGATTAATGATTAATGTAGAAGGGCTCAGCCCACTGTGGGCCCTGGGTGGTATAAGAAAGCAGGCTGACTAATCCATGGAGAACAAGCCAGTAAGCAGAACCCCTCCATGGCCTTTACATCAGCTCCTGCCTCCAGGTTCCTGCCGTGAGTTCCTACCATGACTTCCCTTCATGATGGGCTGTGACTGGGACGTGTAAACCAAATAAAACCTTTCCTCCCAAGTTGCTTTTGGCCATGGTGGTTATTATAGCAATAGAACGCTAACTAAGACAGTCCCAAATGGAGCATTCAGGGAGGGTGCCATGGGGCACAAGAGGAGCATTTTCACTGTCACCAACAGTTCCTTAGANGATTGTCTGAAAGGAATATACTACTCCTGATGGTGGCACGCCACCTCTGCAAAAGAAAACAAGTGACTGGGGCACTCACTAGAAAGATCTGAAGGTCCCGATGCTACTGCTCATATTTGCCTGCATTATTTATTAGGAGGGATTACGGCACCTNGAGACATTTGTAACTAGCCCTCTATGCCACCAAACTAGAAGAAGCCTTTGGTAAAAATTGGAATAATATACTTATGTATAATTTTTATATTCAGGTTCCTGACCCTTCCTAAATGCATTTGTTGCAATAATTAATGGTGACAAAGTGTATTTCCCCTGAGAATTTTTTTTCTAACATTAGCTTCGCCTGTTACTCTCTCAAGCATTTCCAGGGTATCCAGGAGCGGTGGAACCCAGCAAAGAGCAGACACATGAAGCAATGGGACCTGGAGTGGGGAAGGGGGGCCACTGTCCACTTACCCAGAGGTCCCCTGACATCCAGGCCTGGAGTTCACCAGCAAGAACTGTTGTTGGTGTTGTTGTCNGAGTATGGAGGAGCATTCCACAGTTTGCTTAAATTTTTAGATTTATTTATGTGTATGAGTATTTTGCCTGTGTGTATGTATGTATACCAATTGTGTGCCTGGTCCTATGAAGGCCAGAAGAGGGATTCTGATACCCTGGATCTGGAGTCATGAGTGGCTGTGAGCTACTATGTGAGTGCTGGGAATCAAACCCAGGTCCCCTGAATGAGGGAGAAATGCTCTTAACCACTGAGCCATGCCTCCCTTTTTGTATTTTGATGCTGGNATTGATCCCAGTGCCCCATGTATACTAGGTGAATGGGTACCACTGAGCTTTACTGCCCTCCATGGTTGGTTTGATTTGCCCTAAATTTTTTTTCTGTATTTCTGTGAGTCTGCTCAGGTGTCTGATAGCTGACAGACTAGAGAATTCATTCATTAGAGAGAAGGGCTAGAAAAACAGACATTTCTCCTGGTTTTCCACGGATGGAGACACCAGCCACGTACTTAAGGCATTCTTGGCTAAAAGCTGACACCTGGTCTCCCCTGGGGCACTCTAGATGGAGCTGTGGAATCCTCTGCTGTGATGTCCCTGCTCTTTGGGCCCTGACACTCAAGGGACACTAGGACTAAAGCCAGTTTGTTTCAACAAATATCACCCCCTTCCTCTGTCACAAAAGGGTCATCCCTGCCCCCATGAGTCTCTCTGATACACATGTAACCAACTGATGCAACTCCAGGTGACTTTTGTAGTTTGTCAGTTCATTGGGGACACAATGAAAAATATNTGATGTCTAAAGCAGTCACTAGGTAGTGCTTAGGGTAGGACAAAGTGACACCCTGGACAGTAACTAAAAATCATGGCAAATAAGGGGTGGGATGTAAACTTGACCAAGGCATTTGCTAGTCAGCCCTTTGCTGGGGGGTGGGGTGGTNTAAGGTCAAGGATACAAAAGATTGGGTCTCACTAGACAACATAAAGCAAGGGATAAAATGGATACTCGCTACATCGTTGAGCCCAACTTAGAAGAGAAATAGCTTATGTGATCATCTCAATATTTTTCAGTTGAACAAATTTGTTACCTGTTGGATTCCAGTATGTATCATAAGGAACAGCTCGAAGAANCAGGATCCACTGGTGGGCGTCAGGAGGAAAGCAGTAGTTAGCACAGCCTGAAGCCAAGGTTTTACAGAATGGAACTGTGCCTANGACTCCCCTGTGGCCCTCTCCATCCCCATGCCAGCCCACGGGAGCCGGGAGTGGTCTGAAGCAGAAGGGTGGCATTCACAAGCCTTTCTTCTNTGTGGTATCTCTGATATCTTTTTGGGGTCACTCAGTTTAGTAGACAGGATTGTGGGGGGACATTTCAGAGAAAGGGTAGAAATACTGATAATGGAGTTGGGCTCCAAAGCAATCCTCACGCGGCAAGTATACTAAAACAGGGGTACTGTGGAGAAGACAGACAGAAGCCGTTATAGGGATGTATGGCACTCACTTTTGCCTCACTGACATCCGGCAGTGATGCACTGGCTTCCTGTCCCTGGAGGCCTGCAATGACCTCACAGTTATTTTCCTTTCTCTCTGATGTCAGCATGCTGTTTATCGATATCAGCTATCGACCTGGAGTCACACTTCTGGGCTGGAGGTGTGCTGTAGGAGCTTACCGGGAATCAGCTTTGTAGAAAGCATTCCCTCTGCATTCTGAGCCTGTGGCTCTGTACTCACTGGCTTGATCTGAGAAGCCACGTTTCTTGGTGTTACACACACCAGCAGCAGCAGCAGCAGCAGCACAGGCTTGGAAAATCTAAGCTGATGGTCCGCTGGCATCTTGAATCAACCTTCTACGGCCATCTGTCTTGAGGGCTCCCCAACTGCTGCCTGAACCAATACTGACCATAATCTGTTCTTAGAAATGAAGTTTGATTGCAATTCAGCCACTCTCATTCATATATATTTTATTTTTCATGCTACAGTAGAAGCAATAGCAACATATTTGGATAAAATTTAAAACATAATTGACAAAGTTTAAAATATTTATTATCTAGCCCTTTTCAGAAGTTGGCTTACTCCTGGTCCAGAATTAGAAGAGACCATGTTTTTATTTATTTACATTGGAGCAGAATTCAGAGTCCTAGGAAGTCCAAAGTGTTTGAGGCAAGGCAGAGTCCCAGGCTCTCCTTGTGAGGATGGTGAAGTTGAGGCTGACCCATGGTGATGGATGATAAGGGAACCTGAAGGCCCTGCTGGAAAGTGTCTGAGCTGCTGGTGTAGGCCCTTCCAGAGAGGAGAAAACTCGGCCATGAGTAATTTAGACAAGAAGCACCACGCTGGGCAGGGAACAGTACACACCTATGCTTTTCTTTCCCAAGGATAAACAGAATGTAGGGACAGTTTGGCATTGCCATCAATGCCAGCACTTGGCATTGGTGAGGTTGGGTTGTAGACATAGCCTCACCAGGAGGCCTAACTACCATTCACACAGTGGCAGCAATGGACAACAGATGGGGAAAGCTAGTGTACCTGCAGTGCTTGCTTTCCCTAAGGCTTCTGTGCACTGGAGATTGGCTGTGGGGGCAGCGCTGTGCGGGGCAGCACTGTGCGGGGCAGCACTGTGCGGGGCAGCACTGTGCGGGGCAGCACTGTGTGGAGTTACTTTCTACTTTGGGGAGCGGGGCATGTGCTCACATGTACAATCAAAAGGCCAGCCAAAAACATTGCAAACATTTGAACTGTTTACTGGAGACGGTGCTACGAAAGATGGCTCTGGTCATTTATGGAAAGAGGCAAGCTGCCCTTGGAGTGTGCTTTTTAAAACCAGAGAATTGCACGCTCTTTTCCCTATCACACTTCATAACCTGTTACTTTCAACTGATCTCTTACACAGATCAGTCCAGAGGGGACGGTCTACAGGCTTGCTTACTCCCATGGACCGGCTATGGAAGAGTGTGCAAAACTACGTTTCATAACTCAGATTATTTTGTAAGTGTGCAAGGCATTGGTTACTCATGCTAAATCCTTATAAGATCTATTAGCCAGTTGTGTGTAAATCCAGATTTTCAAGTGCTGAATGGCTTCAAAGCCTGCTGTCTGATACAGGTTGGCAGCTGTCCTACGGAGCTACCACATCCACTGGAAGCAGGACTTGGGGATTCCAGGGTCTCTGGTCCCTGTGTGACTGTCTCTGGGGAACCAGGAAGGCATGCATTCTGTACTGCACACTGAGCTCTGATAGTATCACTTGGTGTCCTTTTCCCACTCAACATTTTGGCTTTAGTTATCTTACTTTCATAGTATGAACAATTGTCAATCAGCTCTTCTGACTACGTTTTTTTTTTAAATTTCAAATAATTATACGAAGCATTAAATTGTATAATTGAGCATTTAAAAATAGATTAAATAGATTTTATGATTTAAGTGTGTTGAAAATTTATTTCCATAAAAATGTGTTTCTTCTTTTTTTCTGAGCCTTGAGAAATATGTCACCTATCAGTTAAGGCTAGGTGGCATGACCAACATTGTTAACAATCTCCCAAGATAGGTAATNAAGTTTTTATCAGAGCTGACAAATGGGACCGAGATCACCCTGTGAACAAAGAGCAGGAGGCAGTGGTACCCGAGTTTCTGTAACTGAGTCTGTCTGAAAACCAAGACATGCTCAGATGTAGAACTCCTCCATGTCATTATCCTCGGGACCAGCTGTTGTTGAGGGCAGTAGCATGTCTTGGCCACCCTGTGTGGCTTTGGAGTCCTGACAAGGGAGCTGTGGGGATGACCCTGTGAGCAAGGAAACATCAGAAGCTGAGAGAGCAGTAGTAGTTACTTCTGCGGGGCTGGAAGACCCTTTGCTGAAGAAAGGATGGGAATCCCAGGAGGTGTCTGGGCTCACCTCACTGCCAGCAGGCAGTGGTCCTTCCTTGGGACTCTTGTGTGCTGCCCGGTGGCTGCTACATTTCTTGGAGGGGAGGGATGATTCCCCTGTGTTGCAAAACCTACTGGGTGCAGAATATGCAGAGACCACAGACAGGTCTGAAGAGGATAGCCGCAGGCCTGTGTCCACATCTGTCTCCTGAGCCCCCTCTAAGTCATCAATGGACAGGAGGTGGCTGGGTCTCCACTCTGATGCACTGTGTCTCTGGGAACCAGTCAGTAGCGGCTGTGGTTCAGTTGGGGAGGGACCTCCACTGGGCAAACAAAACAAAGACTTGCTCCTCTGNAAAGACCAGGTAGGACTGGAGGTGCTTGATTGTGGGGTACACTCCTGCTTGTTCCTGGGAAGTGGGGCCACCTGGCTAGACCCCAGGAGTGGGCTCTTCTGCAGGGCTGGCTGGCTGCTGCCCTGTGCTGTACTCGGTGTGGCAATGGTTGTTGAAGGTGTGGAATGAGGCTTCTTCTTAGAGGAGTGGTGTGCTCTGCTGCCCTTGGGGACCTTCTTGTGTGTCCTCTGTGCCTGTGGAGAGAGGGCTGCATTAGCCAGAGGATGCACCGGGGCCCACTGTGAAATGCAGCATGAAACACGTAACTTCCAACCCTCTCTGTCTAGGAAGCTGTCTCCAAGACTGAGAAATACATCTGCTCCTCGTTGTGACAGGGAATCATATTGTGTGAAGTCCACACGTGAATGTACCCAGGAATGAGGGCCTGGAGAAGCAGATAAACGGAGATGAGAATCCTTAGCGTCTCCCTGCACTCCCCAAAGCTCTGCTACCTCTGTTTTTGCTCTCCAGCTTGGAGCACCCAGCAAGGCTTTAGCTGAGGGAAGAATAAATGCTGCCCACACTCACACATTTCTAAGGATTTCTCTTTCTTTGGGCTCATCTGTTGGGTACATCTACCTGTTGACTTTAAGCAATATGATTTCCTGTCACAAAGAGGAACCAGCTGTATCCCTCCACCCCCAGGTTGAGATACACTCAAACAATTTGAGATCACATCAGCATGGGTCCAGATGCCAGCACGTATGGTTTCCCAGGTGTCTTGTGACTCTTCCTGGAGAGACATGAGCAAACATCTATTTAACCAGATGTGGTACTGATGATACATTAAGTCCAGGCTTGGTGAGCCAATGAGTTCACTTTTACAGTAGCCACTCCATGGCAGCTGTACCACCAAAAAAGCCCAGCCCAACATGGGTGATGTCTGACTCATGAAAGCTGTATCCTTTGCAATCCCTACCCAACTTGCAGGCGGCTCCATGGAAGAGAGTCTCTCCCCAGCAACTGTTTACTGTTTCTATAACCTTGGAAAGGGTCTTGTGACTCCTAACTTTCTGAGTATCCTGAGACTTTTAACTCTGGGCAACTTCCTGAGGCTCCTTCCAAGAGGGACTGTTTCTATTCAGAGAAAGAAGTTTGTCAACACCAAGACACAATCTAGTATGGGCAGTATGTTTTCCACAAAAGAGAAGGTGCTGAGGAGGGGGTCAGCATTCATTTACATGCTGATAGGAACTACAGGTTCCTTTCTACATTTTACCTTTCAGGAATTGGGTACAAGAAGGGGAATTGTTGCCTCCCCATGAATCGTGAGAACGCTTGGTAGGGAAGACGGTTTCACCCTTCAACCCCTCCTCACTCTGCCCATGTTTCACACACCAGCCCCACTCAGCTCAGCAGTTCACCAGGACCTGGTCCCTTCTGCATGAAACCAGACACATTTTACCCCCTCTGCTTCTCTCCAAGTATTCCTCTGGCCCAGAACCAAGAATATAATGCAGCGTTTCAATTAGACAATAGGTTTGAGGACAGTGGGTCTGGATTTATTTAGGAAAGGTGCACCTGATTTAGGAATCTCCAAGACAACAAAGTTTCTGCCAGGGTTTCACGTTTGGTGCCTGTGGCTGTCCCCAGACCTGTCTGTTGTCTCATTTAGGTGCTAGAAGGGGTGGGCATTTCCTTCCAGCAGGCTGTGGCACTCATCTTCATGACAGACACTCCCACCTTCCCCAGGAATGAGGAACCTGGTTTCCACAAGCCACCCAGGAGCTACTGTTTGGTGGACTATGTATCCACTGAGTACTTCTCATGGGCAAAGGAGAGGCAGCTACAATGGAAAGGATTCTGGTTTGACCACAGGAATTTACTTTTTAAACGTTAAAGAAAGGATCGAAGGCAAAGCAGATAGGAGACTAGAGGATGTGATGGTTGGCCCCTGAGGGTACTGGGAGAGAACACATCTTCCCAGTGGGGCAGAGCANACTTCAGTGGAGGTGCGTTCCAAATCACACACAGTATAGGACATGGAGTGCCAAAACTAGGTGGCTTTCTGTCAGGATGGTGGTGTGTAGGAGGGAAGAAGGTTGGATGGAGTCAGGGAGCCCATTCAGAAGCCACTGCTATGATGCTCCGGTTCTTATGTTTTTGGGATACCTAAGCTCCATCTGCACGATACACACAGCCACATCTCGGCCATGGATTCAGAGCAGACTCTCCTGGGATGCTCTGCCAGGCATTTCTCTCTGTATTTCTCAGTCTGCAGTCTGTTTGGCTTTTGTCCCCATGACTTGCTGATCCTATTCCATCTCCTAGGCTCTGTATGTCACAGTGGGATCCCCAAGCTATTTTTATTAAGTGTAGCTTAAGGAACTAAAGTCAATCAGCTATAACAAGACTTCTGCAGGGCTGCAGAGATGGTTCGGCTGGTAAAGTGCTTGCCTCATAATTGTGGGGACCTGAGTTTGGATCCCAAGCAGCCATGGAAAAAGACAAGCATAANTCTGCNATCCCAGGGCTGGGGAGGGAGACAGGCAGATCCCTGGAGCTTACTGGCTAGTCAGCCTAGCTGAAATGGTGAGCCCAAGGTTCAGTCAGAGACCCGATGTCAAAAAATAAAGTGGAAAGAGTTTGTGAAAGATATCCAGTGTGGACCTATGGCCTCTCCATGAATGTGCACATGTGCATACACACAAAAACACATATGTACACCACAATACAATAAAATAGTTTTCTTAGAGTCTAAATTACGGATTCTTAAAGGATATCATGTAAGGTCCAAGTGCACCTGAGACAAACCAGCTGTTGTGAGACAAACCACTTTTCACCATCACTTAAGCTTGGCTGGGAAAGGGAGAAAACAGCATGAGCTTGTTGGGGGAAGGAAGCCCTGAGGGATGGAGACTCCCTCAAAGTCTGGAAAGGCACAGTTCCCCCGGGCACCCTGTTGTTTGCTTGTTGATAAGTATGAGTCACAGCTTCAGCACCTCTACAATTCTTAGCGAGGAAGCCTGCAGTCTGGATCAACTTCAAAAGGGAAGCCAGGGCATAGCTTCAGGGGATGCCGAAGATCAAGGATCCCAGTCAAGGGACATACAAATCTGTCACTCTCAAGGAGCAGGATGGAGTTAAATTTGGCTTAAAGTCCAGCATGGCAGGCAGGTGGACTGTGGGCTTTAGCAGAGGAGTCCATGCTTCCACAAGCCCACATGTGTTCTCTCTAGTTTCTACGACACCATGAAGGCAGGAGGCCAGAGAAACCCCACAATCCTGCTGCTCTGAAGAAAGCTGGCAGCCACTCTGTTTTGCTGGGGAGTGCAACATGGAGGTACCTGCTTGGTGTGTGTAACTCAGGCTGGCATAGTGCTGTGGATAACTGCAGGCATCGTGGGGGAAGGAGGCTGTGGAGCCTCTCCTACACCACCATCTTAGAGCCAGGGCTGATGAACGTGGTGCATCTACCTGGCTTCAGGCTGGGGTCATTCTCTACCTTTAGCCAGTAGGATCTCATCTGACTAAAGACAGCTCACCCATGCCAAGGATGGAGCCTCTCTGCTGTGTTTCCCCAGGGCTGGCTCTGTTTCCTGCCTCTCTTGTCTGCTTGACTAGGAACAATAGGGGCTGAGAGTGAATACAGAAACTCTGCCCTAGTGGGATTTACCAGAGTGAAACAGGAGCTTGAGTCTTCAGTGCTTGGCTGCCAAGTCTCAGGGGTGCCCNGTGAGCCCCAGCAATGACAGCAGAGATGGTGTGAAGGCAGCCTCCCTCCCTTCTCTCTGGAGCAGTGTGGGCTGGATGCCCCACTGGAATTCACAAGCTCCTTCCCTCACTATTTAAGGAACTCTCTCAAAGAGCAGAACAGCATGCATAAATTATCTGCCCAGGGCAAGCAGCCAGGGAGACCTGGTTATGCTTCTCATGTCACCAGGAAATTGGAATCCGGCTATGAGTTCATCCTGAGACTGCAGCACAGGCAGTTTTCTGGTGAAGTGAAGCTGTCTCCTGAGCTGAAGCACCATTCTCAAAGGGTCTTAAGAGGTAGAACCATTCCTTCTGTAAGTGCTAGTAGAGGTAATTGGGTCTCCCTTCCAGGGGCCTGGAGTGTCTCCCAGCTTGTTCAAGGTCAGGAAGTCCTGCCTCCACCTCCTCTTTCTGAACAAGGCAAAAAATGTTCTGTCCTTGGCAAAAAATGGTTAGCACAGCACTGTCTGCTGTCTAATAAATCAAAGATAGACCTTTAAACTCAAGGGTTAATAATAATGAGGGGAATCTCAAGGAAACTGGGTAATTGAGTCACGAGAATCTGGGACTTTCCTCTACAGCATGGGTTCCTCATAAGAAGATGGGCTTTTCTCTCTGTTTACTTTCCTCTAGGAGGTGTCCATATTCTTTCTAAGGACACCATCCATGGCCAAAGCCTATGTCCCTTTTTGAATAGTCAGAAGGAAAAGGCGGAGTCAGAGGAGAAGGACAAGGTCAACTTAGGTGAAGACAGCCAGGTACAATTTGTAACCCATGACATTTTGAGGTAGGAGGTTGGAAGACTGTGAAGCAGATTATTGGCTATATAAATAATTGGTCCTTTAAGGGACCTGGGGAGATGACTCAGCAGTTAAGAGCACAGGCCACTCTTGCAAAGGACCCACATTTGATTCCCAATACCCACATGGCAGCTCACAACTGTCTATAACTCCAGGTCCAGGGGATCCGACACCCTCTTGTGGTCTCTGTGGCACCAGGCACTCATGTGGCGCATAGACTTACATGCAGGCAAAACACCATGCACATAAAATAAAAATTAAAAGAAAAGAGTTGGTAGTTTAAGCCAATTTATCTGGAGTGTCATTTCCTACCCGCTTTCTTTTCCACCATATGGAAGTGTGAGGCTTCCTGTGAAACCATTGGTTAGAGCAATGTGCTACCTTTACTCCTCAGGATGGCGGGTAGCATGACTCAGGTCTAGAGAGAGGCATGTACTCTCTCCCCAGCTTTGGTAAAATGTCATCAAAGTGATGATGATTCACCCTAGCTGAACTCCTGACAGACTGTGTCTTCACTCTGGCTTCTCCCCTTAGCTGAGTGGTTCCTAAGAGCAACCCCTGGGTGTGGCCCTAGGCTAACGCCCTCCTTAGCAAGCTAGCTCTGTAAGACCCTGCCTTCCTGTCAGCTGTGCTTTCTGAAATCCCAACCTGTGTGCTCTGGCCATTGGGAACTTCCATTTCTATTCTGAAACACAAAAGCTTCATTTACATCTTCACGAATGCTGCTATCTCTCTCTGCTTAGACACCTGCCCATCCTCTGAGGCAAAGTGCAATGGGATGTTGAGAAAACCTATCAGCCACTTCTATTCTCCTGTGCAGTAAGAAGCATTCAGTCTCTTGGGCACATTAATAGGAGCAGAGTTTCTAGATACTGGGTAAGCATATTTTTAGTTTTAATAGGTACTTTTAAACACTCCAGAATTGATGGTAAAAATGTATAATTCTGCCAGGAATTTAAATGTATTTCAATTACTTCACACTTCACCAAGATCTGGTATTATCATTATATTTAGTTTTAGTCCTTCTAGTGGGCAATAGTACTTCATCATTGTATTAACTTGTATTTCTCTAATGACCACTCCACTCCTGTCTCCAGGGCCTCCCTATGTAGCCCAGGCTGGCCTCAAACTCAGGATCCTGCTGCTGCGGCCCTGAGGGTTGGAATTATAGACCTGTACCACCATGCCTGACTTCAGGGCATCTTTCCATGCCCATTGGCCATGCAGATGACTCTGTGTGTGAAGTGCCTGCCCTTTGTACATATTGTGGACTTAATACTTTAAAGAAGATATAAGCATCATAGATAATACCAACCCACCTGGAACTTGTGGTTTTATTCTCTAATTGTTTTTATGATTAAATACTTTTATTTATTTTTAAACACTTATTTTTAATAAAGACATTTACATGTTTTTTCAATGCTGTTGCTATTGTGTTATTTTAAGAATGAGTTGTGGGTGCAGGTGAGGTGACTCTGGGTGTTTGCTATGCAAGCATGAAGCCTAGGTCTGATCCTCAGAATCTCCAGTGAAAAGAGGCAACTGAGTCCTGAAAGTTGTCATCTGACCCTCACCCCTGCCGTACCTGCGAAGCTGGGCCCACCCATGCACGAATGCATGCATGTGGGTATCTGCTTCTAAAACTCTTATCAAGGTCATTTTAAGTGCTTTATATGTATATTAAAATATATCATTAAATAGTTATTTGGTTTTTTTATTTTTGTTTTGGTTTATTGAGACAGGGTTTCTCTGTGTAGCCCTGGCTATCCTGGAATTTGCTCTGTAGATCAGGCTGGCCTCAAAATCAGAGATCCACTTGCTTCTGCCTCCTGAGTGCTGGGATTAAAGACATGCACCACCATGCCTGGCCTGTCATTTGATTTTGATATGAAAAGTCACAAGGCTTATGGTATTAAACTAAAACAGCGGCTATAGCTAATGCTAGAGAACAATTGTTCTCTGTGAGAAATGTCTGCAAAGTGCCTCGAGAACCTGCTTTGGGTAACAACAGTTGGAACTACTGGGAAAACGGAGCAAGGGGGGGCCTGGGAGACACCAAAGAGAGAGGGAGAGAGCTCCTAGAAGTGCTGGGAGCCACCACCACCACCATCACACACACACACACACACACACACACACACACACACACACACGTCACAAATGTCCAGTATGTACACATGGAAAGCAACCAGTCATTCAATTGTCCCTAGAGCACTTCTTCACTCTCCTGCCAGTACCAGTATAAGGAATCCTACTCCTTGTGTCTTGAAGCCTGTCACAGGAGGTAGGGTTTGGGGATCACAATGACTCCAGGAGTGGCATGTAAAACAGCACTTTGCCCTTCTAGGCTCAGCATGGCATTCCCACTCTTACCCCTATGCTGTGTTTTCAAGTCTGGTGTGGCAGGTCCACGTTTCCAAAGAATGAGCCTCTACCNGACCCCTTGACTGTCAGTCTGTCTGTCTGTGTGCATGTGTGTGTGTGAATACATATTTACGAAAACAGCAGTTTGGTTAGTCCAACTGCTTTGTGTGTATATGCAACAATAAAACTTGATTATTAAACAATTGACAATATGGAGGTTCCATTGTTGTTTGTATGTGTATTCTAATAAAAATTTACTTACAAAAATAGATAGTGGGCCATATTTAGCCTATGGCCTTTAGCTTGTTGACTTTGGCCAATTGCTTTTTCTATAAACTTTAAAATCAATGTTAATTTTATCAAACGCTCACCTATGCATGAATTAGGATTATTGTCTGCCTGTCTCCCTTTTAGTTTGGTCATCTTCCTCTGACCCTTCCTTAAAGCCATGGCAACACCAGCCTAGAGCATTGACTCTTGGCCATTTCATGGCTCACAGTGGTAAAGACAATAGGCAGTCAGCAAGGACAGGAAGGGGCATGGTTCACTCCTAAAGATATCCTGCTGTCCATTCGCATGCCTCCAGCTCCTCATATGGAGCTGGGGTGGGAGGAGGGTTGGTTCTGTTCAACTGGACCACCCAGTCTGCCTCGAGGAGGGAAGAGGCTAGGCTGATGGAGAGCTTCAATCATGGGGAGCTTTGTGTTGTTTGTTGTTACTGTGGTGGGTTTTTTTTCCGGACNTGAAAGCATTCATTCTGGATAACTGAATTACTACCATCGTCCATAGATTAGAAATANGCCATTAGAATTCAAAGGCAGCATTACTGGAAGACTGGGCCCGCTGACCACACCGGAAAAGGAATACTAATGAAGTGGCCTGCCAAACATCTCCCAAACCTCCACTGGCCTTGGCTGGGTTATATCATGGCTTAGATGACAGCTAGTAAACTCCTTCCCTTCCCTAGCACCTTAAACTTGGGCAACCCACAGCACCATTTGGACAAATGGCTACTGGAGTAGTGATACTGGAGAAAATGTCTCAAGACTGAGGTTGTCACCAACACATGCCAGGAGGAACAGAAATAGTTGAATTTATGCCATGGCATGGGTCAGCACTTCACAGCCCTGAGTGCTTTAAAAAAAAAAAAATCCAACTCTGTAGCAGCAGAAACAGCCTCTCCGCGGGGGGGCCAGGCAGGGTGTATGAAGCTCCTCGGGTGACTTTAATGTCCAGCCAGAGCTGTGACTTCTTTGACTTGCTGATGGTCCCTCATGTCTCACCTTTTTTTCTTGTTCAAGTTTCCACAGCTGTTTCTATGGCCACTGAAATGACTGACTTGAATGGCTATGTGTTTTTGTGACTGCACATGACTCTTTTTAGAACTGTAAGAACATTTTTTGCTGATCTACATGAAGTAAGTGTTTGCAACCTGACAGCTCCAAAAGTTGGCTCTGGGACACTGAGACCCAGAACGCTATGGGGAGGGACCAAGGTTTCCCTCCTTGTCTAGTCTCCAACTGTGGTAGTTCACCTAGCATGTGCTCTTCTATTTTTATACAAGTATTTTGGCTAAGTTAAGGTGAACTGGTCTTCTTGATTCATCTGTCTGGGGAATAACACGGNGATGGGAATTTCACTGCTACCTCCCCTTCTCCATAACCTTTTACCTTGTTCTGAGCTACAAAATTTTTTTTACAACAAAACGTGCTTGTCAGCCCTCAACCTCATCAGTTCCAACCATTTCTACAGCTTCAGGAATTTGCTCTTGTGAGCTCATCTATTCATTCACTTAAAACAGAGAGCTACTGAATCCATTTGTAATATGAATGCCAGGAACACCGAGACTGCTTACACCAGAGATCAATTGACTCTCACAGAACAAAGAACCCTCCCAGAGTTCTCACTCCCAGGCTACACAAAAGCTCCAGGGGCCTTCCTCAGAGCACAGGTAGTCATGGCTATGGCAGAGACTGAAGAGTAAAGACAGATCTAATTTTCCTCATAAACCTGATGCGAGATAGTGTTGACTACTGAGCTTGGTCTAATAANAGTGTCTCTAGTTCACAGAATTGGGGTCAGCACCCCAAAGTTTCCTGTGTTAATATGAGATGCCCTAGGAGTGTGTAAGGAACNGCAGTACCCTAAGGTACTCTCCTGGCCAGAAATCTGTGTGGGCTTTTCCGGGTGGTAAACTGTAAATAAAAACATTAAATAATAACAACTTGAAGATCTCATCCCTGAAGTGCTCAGTATTTAAGATGCAGATGCAGAAACAGAAGGATTGAGAGATGGAAGAACTCAANATTCAAAAAGGATGGTAATTCTACCATGGACAAGGTAAAACGCAGGCAGCCTTGTGTGGCATAAATGATGAACGCACTTTCAGTTGTGGCAATCATCTGACACTGAGTAAGTTGGCTTTTGTCTGAAGACACAGCAGATATTTTTATCTCCTAGGGACATAAAGGCTGGAGGACAAATCTGGGCCTGGGGTCTCTGAGTGAAATTGGGACAATCCTGGAGTCACAGATGGTCTTCAAGGGGGTGGGGCAGACCCCCATCTTACAGGCTTTCTTCAGGAACATGGTGAGTTAGAGTAGGATCCCAGAGTTGTTCACTGATTCTTAACTCTCCCTGCTTAGTAATCAAGGCCTTAGAACTTCTCCAGGGCTGGGACCAACCTTGGTTCTCCACAGACCAGTCCTAACTGTAATGAAATTTATCTTTCATTTTCCAAAGTGAGGATTGATTTCAGATCATCAGTTCAGATTCTGGAGCATCAGTGCAAGTGCTCTTGATCTGCTTTCTCTCTCTCTCTGTCTCTCTGTCTCTCTGTCTCTCTCTCTCTGTCTCTGTCTCTCTCTCTCTCTCTCTCTCACACACACACACATATACATACAAAAACAACAACCCACCACCCAAAGCTCCTTTTAATTACATTGTGTGTGTGTGTGTGTGTGTGTGTGTGTGTGTGTGTGTGTATGTGTGCACATGTGCATGTACCACAGCTCGTGTGGAGAATAGTGGACAACTTCTTTCTACTATGTGGGCCCCAAGGTCATCATGCTTGGTAGCAAGTGCCTTTATCTGCTGTCTTAGTTAGGGTTTTATTGCTGTAAAGAGACACCATGACCACAGCAACTAAGAAAACATTTAATTGGGGCTGGCTTACATTTTCAGAGAGTTAGTCCCTTATCATCATGGTGGGAAACATGGCAGCATGCAGACAGCCATGGTGCTAGAGAAGGAGCTGAGAGTTGTACATCTTGATCTGCAGGCAGCAGAAGTGAACTGGCTGGAGCTTCTCAGACCTCAAAGCCCACCCCCACAGTGACACCCTTCCTCCAACAAGGCCACACCTCCTAATAGTGCCACTCTCTATGGGCCAAGCATTCAAACACATGACTCCATGAGGGCCATTCCTATTCAAACCACCACATCTGATAAATCATCTTGTTAGCCCCCAAAAACTANTTCTAAAGCTGAATATTCAGGGCAAGGAACATAGCTCAGTGGTAGGACATTTGCCTGGTGAGCATGAAGCCTCATGTTCACTCTCTAGCACAAAATAATAATGATAATGATATGGAGTTAATTAGAACTGGCAGTTTTTATTGGGTGGGGGTTCTATGTGTTGTACCTGCATGTGGAGGTCAGAGCAGGGCTTTGCCTGTCTTTCTTTATCCTCCCCTGTGTTACCACCTTGAGACAGGGCCTCTCAATAACCAGAAGCTTGCCCTTTGTGCTAGGTTGGCTGACCAGCAAGCTCTAGGAATCGACCAGTCTTTATCT
>LZPO01066329.1:253671-267027 GCA_001675575.1 Neotoma lepida | reverse complement strand
ACCAAATGAGCTACCCCAACTGCTAGCTGTGGCTAAGTCTCCATTTGAATTATTGCAAGACCCCGGTCTATCAAACAGTGTTCTCTACGAGCTACTAAATGACTCCATTCTTAAAAGGAAGGTCCAGGAATGTGACAAATGTCTCCAAACTTGAAGCCATGCTGGTTACACGAAGGCCTGACGTGTGGGGGGGTGGGAAAAGCTGCCTCCAGCAGATTCTTTTTTCCCTCAGTGTGAATGAGGCTGTTGCTTTGGAGAGGGGAGTAAAATAAGGACACTGTCATAGCTAGGTACAGGGGCAGCAGCTTTAGGCATCCGATAGGGTNACTTCAGTATATGCAGCAGACACTTCTANGTAAAGTCTTTAAATAGACAGCTTCTGTGGAGCAGAGAGGAAGCAAGATGGCTTTTTCTGTGAGNATAGCATCTAAGAGGTTTCTTACTGGTCTCTGTGGCCATCACCCCACCCAAGATGAAGCATGCTATTCCTGACATCATTGACTAACACCAGTCATGCCTGAGAGCCCTGTTTAGGGCTGTAGTCATCCAGCCTCGAAGCAACTCACCATGACACTCCCTTGAGAACAGACCTGTATATCAACACCATCATTATACCAGAGTAAGATCTAAAACATCAGAAAAACGAAGACGGTCTTATTTAGGGTTCATTTGCTGGATGCTGTTAAATTAACCTTGTGTCACAGTAGAGTAGAAATTCAAAGCCCTAAGAAGTTCCTCCATTCAGAAATGAGTGTATCCTCTCCCTAGTGCTAGAATGTGGCTTACGGCATCCCTAAGGTTACAACCATACAACAAACAGTGTTGTTAAGCAGCCAACAGTACATCCAANAGTGCCGTTAATGTTGTTAATCAGCTCCTCAGAAACCCAGGAAGAAGGAAGTCAAGGAAAGCATGATAGACTGAACGGAGGCACAGAAGTCCCACAGCTAGCTTCATCTAGTGGTGGTGGGGGGAACTGGAGGGTTTTCTTTCGATGGTTTCCTTGTGTTAGGGATGGGCATATGAGTTTTCATCTAAATCTGTGTGCATTGCTGTTCTTTGCTAATCATGAAGTCAGCAAATTCAACAGCTTAAATAATTCTTCATGAGGATAATGAATAGATTTGGGTTTTGTTAGATTCAATGGAATAGGGCTCTGAAGAACATTTGTCCCGAGAATCACAGTCATGTGTTAAAAACAGAAGGGAAACATGATTATCATGTTTCCAAACAGATNAGAGTTCAAGTTGATGCTGTCAGGTCTCCCANAATACTGATCTTCCTTTTGAGGGAGTGACATGATAGACATGGCTCTAAAGAAGATAAGTGGTCACCTCTAATAAACAGGAAGAAAATGATAACTCTNGTTCCACAGGTCTGTGTGGAGCTCCTGCACAGCATGAGCTGAGGCCAGGAGGCTGTGTCTGCCACCTCTTTTCAGGCAGCAGTTAACCTAGTGATTTTAAACCATACTGAACTCACTTCTCTCCAACAAGCTGCGGGGTTCACGAAGGTAACCAGTATAAAATGCAAATCTATGATGCTCCAGTAAGTATCCTGGAACTGCAGGCGGAAGCAGAACCCCTGAGAAACCAAAAGGAGATAACCTGCAAGCAAAGATGTTCTCAGGACAGGAGGCACGGCCGTCAGGGTCCAGCAGCATGGCAGGANTGACAAGCCTGGCCAGCTTCAGTGCCTTGCAGCCAGCCAAGATGCCTAGACTTTCTAATGGGAAAATACCCATAACTCTTTTGATTCCTCTTGTGGTAAGGAGCCAGGAAAGCTAACAGATGTCTTGAGTTTGTAGCTGGGGCCACTTTAGGCCTAATTTGGGAGGGTCAAATATAGCTAGTTCTTCATCTATTTCCTACATGCATTATTCTGGGGTTAGAGAGCCTTAAGACATGTCATATGTTCCTAAAAAGGTAAATTTTAAGCTCTAGTACCTGCTAAGAGTAATTCTCAAGTGTGATTATAATCTTTATGTGAATGGAAACATCCAATCACACGGGCTCAGATTTCAGCAGCATTACATGGCACACTTAATTTTNCCCCCTAGTATAATTATTGTTTTCCTTTCATCCTGTTTATAAAATTTGCCCCTTTTATTCAAGCCACTTAAGAATGCAAATTGTGCCTCATGGCTTGATGATCTCACCAGAGTTCTGGAAGCACAAGCTTAAAATTCTGAGAGTGAATGGAATTCCTCTTCCTTTATTTCAGTGAAATATTCTTAGGGCCACAGNGTGCTGAGCTTTTCAGAAAGCACGAAAGTGGATCTGGCTTTCCCCAGCAACCTATAAAGGGCAAATGAACCATCTATAACTGAGAAAAATTCACCCCCCAAAATAANCCACACGTTAAACAAACCCAAATCGTGCTCTGGTATAATGATGGTGTTGATATACAGGTCTGTTCTCAAGGGAGTGTCATGGTGAGTTGCTGTGAGGCTGGATGACTACAGCTACGCATCCTCTGTGGTTGAACGGGTTCACAAGATATGAGTGCAAGTGAGATTCCAGGATCAGGAAGAAGAGGTCTACCCATCGGCTCAATCTTCCTTGCCTCGGAGATGGACAATGAGAAAAATAAAAAGCAGCCTCTGCCTCAGGTCCAGATCTCTTGCCATCCTTGGCTTGCAGTCAGCAAACAGTGTGGAGAAGCTGGGGGCTGTCTAGTACCAAGAAATTCCTTTTCTCAAAGTCTGGCATTTAGACAAAAGCCAGCATTCCCCCAGGGACTAGAGAAAATAGTTCCTACCTGCTAAAAGGAATTATTCTCTTTATCTCAGGCAAAAGGGATCTATGGCTCTTAACACATGCTTGTGGTACCTATTAGCATATCAAGGTCTAAGCTAGCTTCTAGGCTCCTTCAATCCCTACTCACAACACTTCAAACGACCCCCCTCCCGCCAGCTCACAGGTTCCCCCTCCTCTCAGATACCTGTTCCTTTAAAACCCCAGGAATTTTCCCTCATTGCTTCTTTCTGTTTTCCCAAGAGACAGCCTTGGCAGTTTGGAATAAACTTTCCCCCTTCCACCCATGGCTATTCTAGTTTCTTTACTGCACTATTCATTTATCTGGTGCTGAAACCTGGGACTGGCATGTATGACTTCCCTTCCAAGGAACTCGGCCTCTCTGAACCAAACAGCTGACTGGACTTTCCTAAGGTATGTATAGATCATTTGTTTCTGATGGCTCCTGTCATCCATCAAGTTTGACCCCAAATTTGAGTCCATATCTCCTCCNCTGTCTCTCTGGCTCCTGGAGCCGACTACGCCCACGTAGCCAGATCTCTCTTCTAGATAAGTGTCACCATGGAGATGCTTGCTTTGTCTACTATTACTACAAAAGTCACACCAGTGTGCCAGGAAGCTTCTCTCACCTCCACTGGGCCCCAATCACAAGGACAAGGGACACCTTTCCTCTGTGATTTGGAACATATTTTCTCTCTGACAAGTTTCCCATTCCACTTGGGGATGCCCGGATGGAAATTATCACAACGACACTTTATCCCCCTCACCTACTCTTTCTTGCTTCCCCCTAGGAGGTGCAGTCCACCGTGATGCCTGTGACCTTTTCCTCATATCTTCCCCTAGGAGCTGCCTGCAGTCCCGCAGCTCCTGGCTTCTGTGATACTTTGCAGCCCTATCCTCACTCCGCTCCCTCCTGCAGTATACTGCAACCCTTTTCTCTGCTCCTCCTAGGAACTGCCTGCAATCCTGTAGCTTCCTTAAGCCCATCCTGGCCTGTGCAACCTTGTTCTGTTTCTGCTTGCAGTCCTGCAGCTTCTGCTGTCAGCTCCCTCCTAAAGGGTACACCCCTCCATTCCCAGCTGCCTGCTGTCTCTTCCTTATGCCCTCCTCCTGCAGCTTCTCTAAGCCAGAGCCNATCTGGGCCACTAGGTTCTCTCTGTCTCTGTCTGTCTGTCTCTGTCTGTGTCTGTCTCTGTCTCTCTCTCTCTCCTCCCTCTTGGAGCTTATAGAAATTCCCTCCAGTGGAATTTCATTTTGCAAGCCTCTCTCCTCCTCGGATTACATACAACTTGGCCTCAGTATAGATCAAAAATTGGCCAAATATTGGCTCACTTGATTTCCAAATTCTCACAAATCATAACAACTGCCAATGCATAAAACAAATGATNCTTAAATCTCTTATTTCCAAACTTTCTCTGCTCTATACTTCCAAAAGTTACTTATTTAAGGTTCTTCTACTTCCTACTCTTAAAACCTTTTATCTCTACAATTTCTCTCTGCTCTGTTCTCAGAAGAAAAAACAAACAAACAAAAAAAACCAAACTAAACCAAACCAAAACAAAACAACAAAAAAAACCTCTCTTAAGACTCTGCTGTAAATATTCTATCTCAGGATTTGTAAGTTTATTGGGTACGGTTGAAAAAAAAAACTATAATCTGTAATAACATTAGGCTTAAAACAACAAAAGGTTTATAGCTAAAAATATCTATACATAGGTCATCTTAATTTGCTACAACTTCTATAATATGTGATTCAACTCTTGAAAATATATTATACATGTAATTTAGATTCAACTCTTGTTTAAAAAATAAGTCTACCAAAAAATAGCTATTTTAAATACTAGTCATATGGTTGGCGGCCATTTTTGCTACGGTCAAAGGGTACATGCCATGTGACTCCATCATGAAGATGACCACCTGGTATAAACCAACTAAGGCAACGCTCACAAGACTTCTTAGTCCCACTGAGCCCTTGGCTCATCATTGTATCTCCTTTTAGACTAAGGAAGCAACAGCAGATCTCCAAAATATTTTGGATTGGTATGGATTTTTGTATGGTGATATATTCCTAAGGTTATAAAGATATACTCAGGCTAACAAAATCTAACCTAGAGATGTATGTCTGACTACTTATGTCTTTGCCAACTGTGTTCAACACCAAGCTTCTAAGCAATTTAAATAAGGAACAACATATGATGGGGAATGTCTTTCTGTACACTGTGAATATGTGTTGCTCTNATTGGTTGATAAATAAAGCTGTTTGGCCTATGGCAAGGCAGCTTAAAGATAGGCGGGAAATCCAAGCAGATAGACAGGAAGAGAAAGGAGAGACAGGGAGCCGCCATCCCGCCGTCCAGAGAGCAGCATGTAATGGCACACAGGTAAAGCCACAGAACACGTGGTGACATATATAGAAATGGGTTAATTTAAGATATAAGAGCTCATTAGCAAAAGGCCTGCCATAGACCATGCAGTTATAAATACTATAAGCCTCTGAATGTTTATTTGGGTCTGAGTGGCTGCAGGACCGTGTGGGACACAGGAAAACTTTCAGCTACAAACATATGTTTGATAAATAAGGTATATTTGATAAATAAGGTTTATAAATCCCTAAGGTCTATTCAGGTTCACAGTAATATATGTCTAGCTTCTTTGTCATTGCTAATTTTGTTAAGCTTTAGCTATTTGGATATACTGAGCCATACAAGAATCTGTGATATTCTATAATGGTATACTATAAAAGGATCAGGAAAGTAAGGTTCCCAGCTTCTCTAGGGACTGCACTTGGGGTTTAAATTTTTATTTTGAGACTAAAAGATCTTCAACTCAAATTTTTAAGGCTCAAATTTAATAGGGATAAAAATGTAAATTCTTAATCTTATAAAGCTACTAATGTATAAACTTATATAATTCATCTAGTGACAAGCTTTATTTAGTCTCCTATATATGTTTAAAACAAGTTGTTTGTCTAACTTAGGTATGTTTAATAGATTATAGCCCTCAAACTCTTCAGAGATCTGCTGAATATGGCATTTAAAATGTTCAATGAAAAAGCTTCCCATAATAGGCAGAAATGCCAGCTCCTAGCAGGAACCCTAAGGTCTCCAAAGAAGACAGATGGAGCATGACAACTCTACCTGAATTGTGGTAAAGCTAACCACTGGGGAAAACTGCCCCATGCCTTGCATGCTGCTAGGGCTCTTGCTCAAACTGTGGACATGGCCAGGTTGACTGTTGTGCTCTGCCTGGTTAAAGTAAGGTCAACGGTCCCAAGTTCCTTCTCCACAGGAACATCCCTTGGAGCTTCTGGGTCTGGCAGCCAAAGGCTGATGCTGCTGTGTGTGGCAGCTGAAGATTTAATGCTATCCTGTGTGACTGTCGAAGANTGACTACTTCTGCCCCCAGTGAAGCCATTGAGACCACAGGAGCCTAGGGCAGCTGTCTTGGTAGTCGGTGAGACTCTGATGTTTAAATGATACACAGGCCATTTGGATTATAGCTCCTGCTACATTTTATCCTTTTCTGATCNCTACTGATATTGACTAGACTGTGGCTTTAACAACAACAATGTCCCCATGTCAGCAGGAAGTAGTCATAGAAAAGATTATGCCACCCTTTATCATTTATTGTCAACAAAAAGGCTGGGATGTTAGGTTTCAAACCCAGGACAAATAGCTGAGGTGCCTATTTAACATATCAAAGCAGATTCTGGATGCCAGGTTCTGTCAACATCCCCCAGTCCCTACCTGTTATACAGTCCTCCTTGCTGGCATACCAGCCTCCTACCCTGAACTCTCCAGTCTAGGGGCTGGGCTGCCCTTCCCCCAGCTGCTCTTCCCTAACCCAGCCATTTTGGGTATGCTGGTCCTTTTTGCCCCTTTTACTCCTTTGGCCTCTTGTCTCCTAGCTCTCCTCTCTCCCCTCCTCCTTCTCCTCACATGGCCACAGCTCAAGGTCACATTCACTCTGGACTCTCCCAGACGTCTCTGACTCTTCCTCTGACTGTATTCTCCCTTTTATCTACAATAAACTTTCTCCTCCACATACCAGTCATGTCCTCCTTTTTTCTTTCTTTCTTTTTCTTTTTAAATTTGTTGTTGTTGTTGTTGTTGTTGTTGTTGTTGACTCCTTTAGCCCTCATGTTGGAATGAATGATGTTTACTTCCTTGTATTTTCATTCTGGGTCAAAGAGAGCAAAGAGACAAGGCACAGGTTCTTCTGTTTCTTCCTACACAGGCACATTGAAGGCATCAACTGAACCTGCTGGTCATACAGAGAGACCATACCCAGTCCTCATGATGGAGAGAGACCACCACAACAGAACCTTCAGGACAATGACACACTTGTCATCCTGTCCCTACTCTGTCCTTTGAATATGATTATTTAGGTCATGGGAGATGTAATTTTAACAATCTATTTGGAAGAACATATTGTATTGTGGTGGTAATACTTGTGTTTTCCATGGTAGACTTTAGGCTTAATTAAAAAAAAATCTTTTCAGAAAGTGCACTCTCTTTTAATGACTGCCCAACGGGCCTTCTGCATGTGGGTGGGGCCAAGATTTATGTTCCTGGCTAGGAGCAGAGTCAGGCCAGGTGCTGAGCTGAGGCAGGGCAGCTGTGACCCACCAGTATTCTTTAGTGTCAGGAGAGGGTTGCTGACCCCTCAGAACTAGAGATAAACATTTGATGACGATCTGGCTCAAAGGATAAGAAAATTATCTTATTATCCAAAGGTAATGTCTTTGGGAAAACTTTAAAAGCAAGAGCCGGNGTGGAATGTAGTTCAACAGTCCCTTGGTTATTCGAACTTTTGACATGACAGTGCTCAAGAGACCAGAATTCCCCCAGGAGTCTTGTACTAGGGGGAGGGGACAGAAAAGCTGAAGCCTGGTGCCANAGGAGGCATTGCTTCCCAGGAAGAAAATCCACACAGTTCCTGTAACCATTACAGGAGAGACTGGAGTCATGACAATGATGGGAGGGACTACACCAAGAATGCTTAGTCATGTTTACCTCTGGCCCTATTTTAACCTAAAACTCATGACGGACATAGGCTTCCTCATCCAGTGTTTCCACACTGGGAAAAAACCAAAACCAAAAACACACCTCTCTTTGCTTTCCATTGTTACCTGTGTCTTTTAGTTGGTGTACTGATGATGGGTGGCCAAGCCTGGCTTGTTAGGGCTGCCAGGCTTTGACCCTAAAAACTGGCAACACTCTGGCCCTCCTCTTCTCTTTCTCCTGTTGAGAATAAGGATGTGAAGATAGTTGTGGTGGCGGTAGCCATATTGTCACTCTCAGGCAACCTTAAGGATGGAAGCCAAAAGCTGAGCATGGTGTAGCAGAGTGACTGAATCCTCCCCAGATCTGCACTGCCTCCTTGGCTATGGCCATTTCATTGATAGAGGAGGATAAATCTCTACTTGCTTAATGCTAATTTTTCTTTATCATTTGTAGCCAAATATAGTTCCCAACAGAAACACACACTGTGTCTGAGGTCTTCTGTGTGAGGAGTGAATACCACAAGTTCAGGGGAAAGGAAGAATAGTGACTCAGTACTGATCCCAGCTGCCTCTGAGGAACCTCGACTCCAGACTGCAACTAAGACAAGGGAGAAGAGGGAAACATCCAAACCAAATGACCAGGCTCGCTGTGGTGACCCAGAGGACAGCAAAGTGAGCTACAAATTCAGCAACNGTGGTAGGCAAGGATTTTAGAGAAACTATTCTTGAGGAAGTGTAGNGTCTGGGTCAAACGGGGATGAAAACAGTAGTCTGGAGAACAGTTCAGGAGGCTTAGCTACGCAGCAGCTAAGGTACTGTTTGCATGGTTATAATGGCTTTAATAACCAAGAGGCAATGTTGGGTCTTCAGCTGGCTAGACTATCAGAAACTGCAGTTTCCCCTAATAGCCAAGTATAATTGGACACTAAATTACAATTCCAGATACTCAGCTTTTCTTAGTCCCTATTGCAGAAAACCAAGCCAGAACATCAATAAACATAATGATCCAATTAGGTGTCTATCCAGCTGGGAATTAGAGTTGAAAGTTTAACAGGACCATGAGGGAAGGTGGAACAATTGAGTATTTATCAACTCACAAAGTTAAGACAATTGTTTTGGGTAATTTTTAAAACAAATGTTCAATCATTATGAACAGCTTTGATGTAATGCTTTTAATCACTAAAAATCCTGTCTAGACATGAGGCATCATTCCTTGTGTGTACATTTACTTATATTTCCATATTAAGTATATGCACCTCTCAATGTTCAGAGTATTCATATAAAACCTATTTCTACTCATATCTTTATTACATTTAATGATCACGTAAAAGCCAGGAATTTTAAAAATAGGAAGATGGACTAATAAAAATGTCTACATTCAAGGCTGGAGGTATATCTCAGTGAGAGTACCTGCTTAGCAGGCCCCAGACTCAGTCCAATCTCTAGGGTCACTAAAAAGTCTACTCCTTTTAGCTAGATTTGACGNGGAGAAATGATAGCTAAATTGCCCAATTACAGCCTTTGTTGGTATTAGTGTTGCCGTGACACACTTCACAGGAGTTATCAGAGTAGGGTGTCCCTTCCAAGTTGGGCAGGGACAATATTTGCCTGCAGAGACAGTAATAGAAGGAAGAAAAAAAATACAGAGAGAAGTCAGCTGAAACCCACGGAGGCAGCACAGGCTCTGAGCTTTCTCTTAGCCTTCATGTAGCAGGGTTTGGAGCACTTGGTGTTAAGGAATGAGTTAATTTGGTTCCTGAAGAGGGTGTTCCTGGAAAGTCTAGAGGATNCTGAAAGANCTCAGGGCACATCTATCAGGCTGGCTCTCCANAGGGAGAGGAGTCCTATATCTAAGGTAAAGGAAGAGCCTCCAGCCCAGGGTTCGAGTTTCCCATATCACATTCTTTGGAAAAAGACTCCTTTGGTGATCCCTACTCACCATCCAAGCATGTCTGTGGTACTGAGCCCTGGGGGGCTGTTAAGACAACCTTGATTCCTCAATGGAAAATTTCAAATCTAGAAGAGCCTGGAGCAATATACTCAAAAGTTCTAAAGACCACGGATGCCAATCTAGACTACTGCAAGCAGGAAACTATCTGTCATAGTTAAAGGAGAAAGAAAAAATTCCCATGATACTAATAGGCTAAAATAATTCATACCCCAAAAATCAGGACTACAGAGAATACTGGAAGCANTATTTTGGACTGAAGAGAGGAATGAGCATAGTCAAGATTCTCTGTAAAGAAAACAAACGAAGCTGTAATTGCTGAAATACAAAGTACAACTAAGAACATAAGGAGCAAAACAACAACAACACACACAATAAAATGACTGCAACCAAGACACAATTTTCAGTAATTTTAGATATTAATGGCCTCAACTCTCTAATCAAAAGACACAGTTTAACTGAATGGATTAAGAAACAAAACCCACTTTTCTATGTCTATAAGAAACTCATCTTAGCTTTAAAGATAGGCACCACCTTAAAGTGAAGGATGGGAAAAAGTGTTCTAAACAAATGGGAGTAGAAGCAAGCAGGCATTGCCATCCTAACACATGACAAAATAGATTTCAAGCTAAAACTAATCACAAGAGGTAAAAAGGGACACTTTATTCTACTCAAGGGAATGGTTAACCAAGAAAACATTACTATCCTAAACATATATGCACTAAATTCTGGTGCACCTAATTTCATTAAAAAGTGTACTCTTGGAATTAAGGACACAAATTAACTTCAACACACCAATAGTAGGTGATTTCAATACCCCACTTTTTCTAATACATCATCCAAACAACAACAACAACAACAAAAATGAAGGGAGAACTGTCAGAATTATATGACATCATACATCAAATGCACCTAAGAGATCTACAGACTACTCTATCCAAACACCAAAGAATATGCACCTTACCCAGCTGCTCATCAAAGCTTCTCTAAAACAGATCACATTCTGGGACACAAAACAAATCTTAACAAATTCAGAATACTAAAAAAACTTCACATATACAATCTGCCAATAATGTAATAAAACTTAAAAATTGATAGCAAGCAAGCAAACAAATAAAACTCCCCAAATCCCTCTAATTAAGTANGCAAACTCATGGAGATTAAACAATTNATTACTGAATGATGAATTGGTCAAAGGGAAAAAATCAAAAAGAAAAAAACTTCCTGGAACTAGATAAAATGAAAACACAACACAACACAACAAAACCTCTGGGATACATTAAAAGCACCCCCCCCTCCATAAGGGAAATTTAGAGCTCTAAGCTCTAAATGAAAAATCAGAAAGAGTACAAATAAATTAATGATGCAATTAAAGAATTTGGAAAAACAAAAACAAACCATACCCAAATCCAGTGGATGGCAAGAAATAATAAATTTCTGCAGAGCAGAAATTAATGACACAGAAACAAAGAAAACAGTACAAAGAAGAAATACATTTAGGAGCTGCTTCTTTGAGAAGATCTAGAAGATCCACAGACCCTTGGCTCAACTAACCAAAGGAAAGAGAGAACCTAAATGAAATAGAGTCAGAAANGAACAAGGAAACATTACAGCAGAAACCAGAGAAGTTCAGAGTAGTATAAAGAAATGCTTCAAAAACTTGGACTCCATTAAGCTGGAAAACCTAATGGAAATGGATTCATTTCTACATTTATCCAAACCACCAAAGTTAAATTAAGGTGAGATCAACAACCGAAGTAGACCCANAACAAATAAAGAGATTGAAACACCTAAGAAAAGCCTGGGCTTAGATGCACTCATACCTGGTGTGTGTGTGGGGGGAAGCAGAAGGAACTCCTGCAGACTCTTCCTACAAATCCAGTAATCTTCACATGTCACAATCAAGTAAAGACACAACAAAAGAGAAAATTATATAGGCCAATAATATAGATGCAAAAAATCCTCAACAAANTATTTGGAAACCAAACACAGGTATATATCAAAAAGATCATCCACCATGATCAATTTGGCTTTATCCCNAAGATGAAAGGATAGTTATTTATTATATAAATATAATAAATCATGTAAGTGGGCCTGAAGACAAAGTGAATGATCATCTCAATAGACACAGAAAAGGCCTCTGACAAACTCCCAACATGCCTTCTTCCTAGGACAGAGTAGGATTGGAGGGAACATTTCTCAACATAATAAAGGCTATATATGTCAAACCCATAGACAACATTATACTAAATGGAGGAAAACTAAAAGTTGTCCCTTTAAATTAAGGAATGAGACAAGGGTGTCTCCTTTTCCATATAGTGCTTGAAGCTCTAGCTGGAGCAATAAGACAAGAGAAGGAAAACAAGTCAAGCTAACCCTAGTTGCAGATGATATGATATTATACACAAGAGACNCNAAGAATTCAACNAAAAACTTCTAGAGATGATCAACAATTCAGCCAAGTGGCAGAATATAAAACCAACTTATACAGTAGCTTTTCTATNACCATCAACAAACACACTGGGAAAGAGATCATGGACACACTCCCATTCCCAACACCCTCAAAGAAGAGAAAATATCTAGGAATAAATCTAACCAAGGAGGTGAAAGACCTCTGTAATGAAAACTTTACATCTCTGAAGACAGAGATTAAGGACGATACTAGAAAATGGAAANATATCTCATGCTCATGATTGGTAGAATTAAGATTGTGATAATGACAATTCTACCAAAAGCAAGTTACAGATTCAATCCAATCCTAATCAAAATCCCCATGACAATCTCCACAGAAATAGAGAAAAAAATCCTAAAATTTATATGGAACAGCAACAAAAAAGAGCCCAAAGCAATCCTGAACAAAAAGAACAATGCTGGAAGGATTACTGTTCTGGATTTCAGGATATATTATAGAGCCATAGTAATAAAAACAGCATGGTAGTTCCATAAAAACAGACTTANAGACCAATGGAACAAAATGGAAGACACAAACATGAGTACATACAACTACAGCCATCTGATATTGACAAACAGGCCAAAAAACACAGACTGAAGAAAAGACAGCATCTTCAACATATGTTGCTGGGAAAACTGGATGTCCACATGTAAAAGGACAAAGTTAAGACCCTTATCTATCACCTTCATAAAAATTAATGTCAGATGTATCAAAGGTCTTACCATAAGACCTGAAACACCGAAACTGCTAGAAGAAAACACAGTCTGTACCCTACATGATACAGATGCAGGAAAAGACTTTCTAAATAGGACTTGACTTACCCAGGACTTCATAAAACTAAAAAGCTTCTGTACAGCTAAGGAAAAAAAAAATCTACTGAGTGAAGAGGAAGCCCACAGAATGGGAGGAGGAGGAAGAGGAAACCCACAGAATCTCTTTCAGTCACACATTTGAGAGAAGATTAACACCCAGAATATATAAAGAACTCAAAACAAAGATTCAAGAAAACAAATGTCCAGTTTAAAAATGGGTTTCAGATGTAAACATAGGTCTCAAAAGATNAAATAAAAATGAATAAGAGACATCTCAAGAAAGTATTCATTATCCTTAGCAATTAGGAAAATGCAAATCAAAACAACTGATTTCATCTCATCCCAGTCAGAAGGACAAAGATNANNANANNANCNNNNANNAA
>LZPO01066329.1:242630-253655 GCA_001675575.1 Neotoma lepida | reverse complement strand
GGGGNAANGGNNCCCTCACTCACGGNTGGTGGGANTGCAAACTGGTGCAGTTACTCTNGAAATCAGTGTGGACTCTCAAAAAGCTAGAAATAAACCTACCATCTAATCCAGCTACACNACTCCTTGGCACATGCCCAAAGGACTCTACCTCCTGCTTCACAGATACTTGTNCAGCCATTTCACTGCAGTTTTTATTCACAATAGCTATGNAATGGAAACAATCTAAATGTCCTCCAACNGATGAATGGATAATGANAACACNGTACATATTCACAGTGAAATATTACTCAATGTAAAGAAAAGTGAATTTTGCAGGTAAATGTATGGAACTAGAAAATATACTGAATGAGGCAACCCAGACCCACAAAGACAAATGCCATGTGTTCTCTCTTATCTGTGGTTCCTAGCCCCAAATCTTCAGATGTGAGTATAATCTAGAGTAATTGCAGAAACCAGGAAAGTAAAATGTCTGTGGTGTGTGTGGGAAGGAGCTCCAGAGAGGGGGATAGTAGGATAGAGGTGATAGGAAGGGGAAAATGGAAAGAATAGGGAAGAGATCTATAACTGGGGGGAGGGATATCAATACAGGAGAGGGAGGAGGAGGGATAAATAACACCAAGGATGTTTGAGAAGGGCATAGGGAATTATTATTTTACATTACCTAAAATTACATATAAAACATNTAAGTATATGTGCATGCATAAATAGAAATANACACACTGTATAAATGCAGTTACACCACTTTGGGCTAGCTATAATAATCTACCCCAGAGCCATAGAAATCCTAGTACCAGGCATGGGAAACCTCCTTTTGAGTTATTGGGCAGGGGAGTTCAAAAGTCTCCTAAAACACTATAGGCTAATGTTATTGTCCCTGGTTGCCCCCCTATTGCCGAAGACACTATACATTTTGGACACAGGACCCAGAGGATTTCAGATAAAATTGAGCTTTTATCTAGTTTTATCTAGTTTCCTCCCAGAAACTAGCTTTCATAGTCCTAGAAAGCACTATGAAACTGCTGAGGGGTGAAAGCAATCAATAGCCCTACCCAGNTTTGACACCTATGAACCACAGCAACAACCAGTGTGACAAGATATATCTAAAGGTGCAATAGTGGCACTTAATCTTAGCAGTAACCAACAGCTGTCTAACTGGACTCAAGGCCTACTGACCAGGAGGGAAATCATTCCTGGTACTGTAAACCTAGCCAGCTACATGTGGCTAGTGAGGTCATGGACCTTAGAGGAGATCCTACAGCTGCCCTTTTCCTAAACCAGTATAATTCCTAACTACACTCTAAATACTTAGCTTTATACACACAGTTAAGTGTAGATCTTACCCTAACCAAAGAAGAGTCTTTTTGCAGCAGGAGACCATTTGAGAAAGCACAATTAGTCAAAATTCAGACCGTGGGGTGCCCAGCCCCAGTTGATACATCTACTACACAACTCCTGCATCTAAGGGNACATCATGGAAGAGGGGCTGGACCAGAAGACCAGGCAGTTTGCAGTGAGACTGTGGCTTCTAGCTATGACAGGGAAGCTATACCCATGACATCTCAAGAACATGGCTGCCCCCCCATCACCAGTTGACATCCCAACNTAGATGGGGGAAATCTCCACGGGACTCCCGCCCCTAGATGAGGAGCTACATGCATTAACAACTGCTGAAGGAGGGAGAAGTAGTCTTCTCCTGGATAAGCCCCCAATACGTTATCCAATACTAAGTGGTCAAGCCCTAAAAACTTCCATATGCAGCAACACTGCATGGACTGAGCAGAGTCTGTTTGTTTCTTGTCTGTATGTATATATAACAACAATGGTTAAAGAGGAGGAGTTTATGAATTTGGAAGGGAGTTGGGGGTACATGGGAGGGGTAGGCAGGAGGAGAGCAAGCAGGAAAATGATGTAACTATATTTTAAAAATTTAAAAGACAACTTTGAAAGACATTCAAAGAATACTTACTGCTGGTGGAGGACAGATGGCTGTAGTCGGACCTGAAACATAAGATATAAGTAGGGTTAGATATCATTTTTCCTTTATCCAAATGCACCACTTGAGCTAAAAGCTTTGTTAATGGGGACTGGGTAGTTAGTAGCATTGGCCCACTAAAACTGGTAAAAAACAGTGTTGAGGCTTCTTTGGTACAAATTAGTGCAATGTTTGAATTCTGAAAGCAAAGTTGGAGCCTTCGCATGGGCTCCGTGGGTCACCCTGTGAGGTTCTCAGGCCCTCTGGATTTGTTGGAACGTTTTTGAATGTTTGTTTCTTTTTCTGGTGAGAAAGCCTCCAAGTTTTCAACAGATTCANAGNTCCCCATAAGGTCTCACTCTCATTAAGGAGCATTTTCCCAATGTTNACACAGCACCACTGGGATGCCTCTCTGATGACATGATGGAAGGGACCCCTGAGGGAGGAGGATACAATTGGGCTGGGAAGTAGGGGTGTGTCCACACTCCAGGACTGGCTGACCAGCAGAGACCTTCAGCATAGGGCACTTGAGTTGATGTCCGTTCCTAATCCTGCCAGATAGGAGAGTCACAGGATGTGGACTGTGGTGGGGAAGGAGAGCTGAGGAGAAGTGGTCCCTAGGGGTTTTATGCTGAGAATTCAGGGGCTGGCAGGGAATGGGAATCCTGCCAAGAACCTGCTCTGTCTGGTCTGCCAAGTTCCTGCCCCGNGGGCAGGGCTGTTGAGACTTTCCTCTTTGGCAAGGAATTTGGTGTAGAAGCTGTTTCTTCTCTTGCACCCCACAAAGTCATTCTCAGTAGGAAATTAATCCCTTAGGGATGCAGGGATTCACAGTGCCTGGCAGTTAGGGGATGTAGTTAGGTAAATAAACTGCTACATTGTGTTTAATTTTATANGTATACCCCTTCTATCACCTTAGTCTCCAGTTGTTTCCTGATTTACNCAATTTTCACTCCATTTACTACATTCAAAAAGCACATATAAAACTTTTTTTTAAAAAAAATTGACTTTTCTGTGTCATAATTACTACACTGCTCAGACCATGACATCCTGAATAAAGGATGAAGGAATAAAATGGAAGGAAAAGGGCATTGGTTTTCTCCTTTTCAAATGAAATATTTTAGTAGTCAAAATCCTGTTGTTTCAAACTGGAAAGATTAAAAACTGCAAAAGGGATTTGCACATCTCCTTATAAACTGCACTCCCATGTGTCAAATTTAATTTTATTTTATCAATTGTNGTATTAGTCATGACGACAAAATACCCAAAAAAGCAACTTACGGAAGGGAAGAAGGGTCTGTTTGAGGTGGGAACGAACGTGAGGCAACTGGTCAACCTGTGTACAGACAGGAAGTGGAGAGAGAGGGATGCTGGTGCTCAGCACACTTCCGCCTTCTCTCTTCATTTCGTTGAAGACCTCAGCCTGTGCAATGGTGCCACCCACATTCAAGATAGGCCTTCCCTGCTCAACTGATGCTCTGGGAGCATCTTCACTGACACATCCAGAGCTGTGTCTCCAAGGTGATTCTGAGTCTAGTCAATAGATCTAGTCAGTGGAAAGTGATACTATCTGTAAGGAGACCAGGAAGTGAAGAACGGACAGGGTTTGCTCACTGGGCAGCATGGATGGGTAATGAACAAGCTAGGAAGCAGGATGGGTTGTGCTAGGGCACAGTGCCATATTGGCTGAGGGAAAGGAAAGCATTGAGGATTGGTGACATACTGAAACCAGGATTTCTGCGCCCAGCATTGGCACATTAAATTCTTTCTGGAGCCAGGCAGAGCAGAAACAACACATTAGGACAACGCTGAGAAATGTAGCTATAAAAAGGACAGTGAGTGCCCAACACACATCCACTATTATAGATCAACAGCAAAGCCCTTCCATCACACCACGATCATGGCCAGGCATTCCAGAAATCATACAACTATCCACANAGGACACGGAGAGTGTAATATTACCATGTCTCCTAGCAAGAATGCGCCAGTCTTTTTAGCTAGGGCTTGCCAAAGATGAGATTCACATGTGCGGGNNTTGTAAAGATCTGCACACAGATGGATAGGGACATAGACTGAAAACTACATTGAAACCATAGTTCAAGAATCTTGAAGTACATTGGTAGTATTTTAGGATAAGTGCTAACATAAAGGACACGCCTCCATGAGGTCCCCCCAAATCTCTCAAGACTTTCATGGCAATGTTGGGGTTAGGCTTGCCAACTGGCCAGTCTCTGGCAGGCTTGTGAACTCCAACTCCTTCACACAGCAGCCAATCTGCACAGCACCCATCTAATCATGTCTGACTTTCAAGGACATTGGTGCTCACTAATTAAAACATAGATCCCTTTCTCTATTGAAGGGTGGTGTCTGCCCAGCCCTGTGGCCTTCATGCCATTAAAACATACCCAACAGAAGAGGCATCTAAGATTTCACCTTGCTCTCCAGCATCTGGTTCTAAGTTTATGTAATCTACATATTACCACAATGATATCGAGACCGGCTCTGAACTGCTCTTTTCATTTTAAAGCATTTGAACAAGCTGCTTGGAAGCTCCTGTAGCTACCACTTCAGATGAAGCGACATACTGCAATTTGCTCAAGCCCTTCTCTTTGGAAATGGCTGCACGATTGTTCTTGGTTCACATTTGCAGAATCACTGGGTGATNAGATATTTATGAATAAAGCTTTATGTTTATTTACTTCCTTGTCCTTAGAAAAATTACCATGATTGGTAATACAGACCNAGTCAAGGTTTCCAGTTCTAAGTAAGATTATTTAATGGCATTGCCATTGAAAGACAAACTGTAAAGCGAAAGGCAACTTCACGAAGAAACAGATTAAAATAATTTCAGAAAACAATCAGGTGTTCGACCAGACTGCTCTGAAGGGCTTCGTGTTCCTCAAACTTATTTAGGGGAGGTAGGGACAACTTGAGATTTCTGTTTATTGGTCTCATATCACAAAGGGTTCCCCNGCTAGCTCTGCACATAACAGGCAAGCCTTTCAGAATGGAGCATGAAAGGTAAACTCANGAATTCCAAGATGTAAAATTCTTGAACCTATACAGTAGATGGCATATAATAACACAAGGATTATTCTCTCCCACCAGTATATATGTATGCATATATATAAAATTTTTAAATAATGTTTTAATATCTGTATGCTAATTGCATGCATTAGGATTATATGGGAGGGTATTCTGTAATTAAGATAGTTCACTGTTGCTGGCAGTCTCACTAGGCAATTTGCACATATATCCATTTTAGAAGTGGAATGTCCTTCTAGAGTCTCTTTTCCAGGAAACAATGGCCTAAGAACTGAACTTGGCCTTTCTGTAAAACTGACCTTCCTGTTATTGCAAACTCATGGCTCCCTGTGTCATGGACTTCCCTGATGATTCTTAGTGCACTAAATTGAAGGTCATGGTAGCAGAGCTAACTAGCCTTGGACACAAACTTCATACAGGACTACAAAGTCATTTTGCCTTCTATATAAGATTTCCTTTACGAAAATGCTGGCCCATTTAACATTTTATTGTACCTATTCTTTCCCATCTAACTGTTCCACTTGTCAGTGCTTGCCTCCTCTNGTAGGCTGCAGTGAAGCATTGGTTATAGTTCCCTGAAAGGCGTGACACTGCCATGGGCCAAAAGGGCAGTGACAGCTGATACAGAGGTAGAATTCCACTGACGCCAGACCAAACTACTAAAGGAAAAGCACTCACCAGGTATGGTCACATGTGAAAGAGCAGGGTAGAGGCCATGTCTTGGAGACTCACTAGTGAAATTGTCATTGCTGGCACTGGCTTTTATTNGTGTTTTCAAGGAACTGCCTGTCCCTCTGTTAAGAAATTCTGTGTCATAAGCTACTTTGCCAAAAGTGGCTTGCTAGTTTCTCCTAACAGCACACAGAAGCACAGGCTCGTTTCCCAGGGGAGCTTCCGAATGACACCAATTGCCACAGAATACTAGTCTGCCTTTAGCCTTGGCCCATGTTAGGTGGAGGTAGGCTGGAAAAGGCAGCATTTCCTCCAGAAGAAAACAAGGACTAANTGTAGATGAAANGGTTCCTTGGGAATGGTTCCTAGGTGGGAATGATGCAGAAGCCTTGGGCTGCAGACCTATGAGCTATATCCCCACTGAGTTGCTGCATCCTATTTGTAAAATGATAATGACAATACCAAGGCACGGCCTGGATGTTCTGAATGACAATGACCAGCCNCCTTACGGTGTCTGAAAGCATCTGTGTCTATTGTGTTGGGTATAAAGAATGTATGGAGCTTGGTATCGGGGCACATGCCTGCCACCCCAGAACCTGGGAGGCTGAAGCGGGGGTATTCTAAATNGGACACCTTTCTACTCATCATTTTTCTGGATAATTTTCTAGACAAATGGCTCAGCTCTCCCCCTTTCCTCACCTTCCACTCCTTTCTAGAGCCAACCTCATCTGGCTTCTCACCACCACTTGGCTGTCAAAGGCTCTCTGCAGTATCTCCATTAATCAAATGGCACGTCACAGTCCTTCTCTTAATGAGATTCTCAGTCAGACATTATTGACTTTCGTTTCTCAAAAAACTAACCCTCTCTCGGTTCCCAGGACAGCCTGTTCCTCCTTCTTGGGCTCTGCCATCGGTTTCCCTGCCTTTGCCTGACATTTCAATGCAATAGCTTCTCAAGGCTGGGCTTAAGGACAGCCAGCTGTGCTAAGCTGGCTAAGGTCTCAGTGAGCTATTGAGGCATGCAAAGGTTTAGAACAGCAGTGGGTGCTGGGTAAATGTTNGCTGTGACCTTCAGTTGAATTCATCTCTCCAGGGCTTCGAGGNAAGTTCCAAAGACATCATCATGTTAGACCTCCACACTGAACTCCAAAGATACCCAATGTCTGACTGCTCATCTTAATGTCTCTTCATACTGCCTCTGTGGACACTGAAATGCCCCACATTCTCCCCTTAACTTGGTTTAGTAGGGATCATGGGCTAGTTTGAGAATCCAATTAAATTTTTTTTTCTTCTCACAAAACTTTACCAAGTCTATTAGTTTGTGTATGTCTTGAAGCCATTTGTGGGCCCCAAGTTGAGGCTTTACATCCTAGTGGATTTGTCACTTGAGCTGGGTTTTGAGAGAGAGAGTTGAATTTCACCTGATAGGCATGCCAGGCAGAAAGGGCAGAGCTGGCAGAAAGGGCAGTTTGGCAAACGTAGGCCCTGGATGGCCAAGTCAAAGAGCAAAGAGAGGTCTGAGGAGAACGGGCCAGGATGAGAGAAGCTCACAGTTCAAGGCCATGTTCAATTCTTGCCCTTGATAGACAAAAGAGCTGTAAAAACTTGNAAGACAGAGGGACAATACTAAGGAAATCCTGGCATGGGGTACATTCCTATAATCCCAGTACTTGGGAAGGGGGGTAGGAAGATCAGAGCTTAGGGTTGTCATCAACTACTTAGTGATTTCAAGTCCAACCTGGGCTACAGGAGACCCTGCTTCAAACAACAAGTAGCAAACATTTAATGAGTGAGTTCTATGTGCTTTATACTTAACTTGGCTAGAATAGAAAGGGAAAAACACCAGAAAAATGAGCCAACTATTAACAACAGGTTTGATATCGAAACTAAAATTCCAAGTACACAGAGGTAGATAGCAAATACAAGGCTAAGGAGCACAAATTAAAGCTTCTGTTTCAAATAACATCATTTTACATTTTAAGTTTGCTAGTGATGCAATAAGAATTCTTTAAGTAGTTCTGTCCTGTTACAGCAACACTCTTTAGTGACAAGCAGAAAATAGAACTTGGGTGTCTCCATGTTAACCACCCCTTCCCAGGAGTCCGTGGTACTTCTCATGCTAGCCTGCCTCCTGGGGTGTAGCCACCCCTCAAAATCAATGCTNACTGCCTCTTCTCCAAGGCAAGGCCTTCCGGCGAACTTCTGCTTCAGGAGAGCCACGCAAGTTAAAAATTAGTGGGATAGTGGCTGCTTCACACCAGTTACAAATGAGCTGGCAAATTTTGCTTTGTTTCATTCTATTCATGGAGGAGAGGGGAACCAAGGATGGTCAGCTAAAGCTGATAAGTAACGGGGGTGGGGGGTGTGTGACGCGGTGAAAGAATTCTTGTCTACTGTGCATGAGGCCTTAGGTTGGAACCCCAGTGCCACAAAAACCAGGAAAGAAACTAAACTGACAAGTTTCACACCAGCAAAATGGAAGCGAAAGCAAGGGGGGGTGGGGTGGGGTAGGGGCTTCAATCAAGTTACTCCTCCACCATGGTTACCACAGTTGGGTAACAGGGAAACCCCACTGTAGGGAAAGAATGCAGGTCCAGTTGGGTTAGGTCAGAACTGAAGTCCATTCTGGAACTAGCCTCTCTCCCTGTCCTCAGTAGATTGCCAAATTCTAAAATTAGATTGAAACCTCTCCACCTTCCAGGAATTCCAAGGTCTTCTGTAGTCCGGGTAGCCCCTGACCTCTAGCAAGATTTCTCTAGATAGGAGACACTCTTTCCTACTGGGCATCCTGGATGCAGTGCTGAGTGTGCACAGGAAAATCCTCTAGATAGGGACTGGGTGGAAACCATTCCNGGACATTCGTTTCTGAAAAACGCATTCTTTTGTCCTACTCAGGAAAACTGCTGTTGCGAGAGGGCTAATTAGCCTCCAAAGGTTTGAGCTAATTATTTGAGTCCTTTGAAGCACGCAAGACCCCGATCACAGCATCCTGCGGGTATCCAAGGCTGGCGGGGTGGAGAGGCGGCTCAGCAGCACAATATAAGTGGGCTATGCAGCCCTCTTAGCGGGCTTCGGAGAGTCTTTTNGGTGCCAGGTGTCCCACCCTCTCCACCTGCTTTCCTCATCTCCAGGGCCGGATTCCCGGGAGGCTCCCGAGCTACTAGAGTTCTCCAGCTGGTGGGAACAAGTGCAGGCGCATCTATATCTGACAGGGAATACTGGCTGAACCTGGCANCGAGGGCCACAGGGCTGCGAGGGATGACGCTGAGCCTCGGGTCCCACCACCTTCCAGCACCAGCTGGGGCCCTTCTCGCCCCCTCTAGACCGCCCTGCCCCAGGCAGCCACGGACCCCGCCGCTAGCCCGCAGACACTGAGTCCCAGCTCCGATACCGCCGCAGTGGCTCGGGCTCCCGCCCCGCCTGGTCCGGCTCACCCTCCGGTCTCGGCGCCCGAGTCCACGCAGTCCTCCTCCTCACCGCCTGCCTTCGGGTTCATGGCGCGCGTGCCCGCCGCGCTCCCTCGGCCCCGGGTCTCTCCGAGCGTCTCGTACCCGGGCCCAGCAAGGACCGGGCCCCGCGCGCCAGCAGCTCGCCGCGCCCTCTCGCGGCCGCGCCCTCCCCGCCCTCCGCTCTGCGCTGCGCGGGCGCGCGGGTGCCACCAGGCGAGGACCCGAGCGTGCGCACGGGATGCGCGCGTGTGCACGAGCGCAAGCGTGAGTGGGGGAGGTGTGTGAGATGGCCTGTCTCTATGAACTTGGGGTGTAGTGGGCGTGCAGTGTTTAATCTTGCACCCCCCTGAGTAAATGCCCGGCGGCTGTGCTTTCTTTAATGACTGGTGCGGGCAGTAGATGTGAGTGTACGCAGCAAAGCTGTCGTCCCTTGGACCCACAGGAAAGAGTCCGAAGTCCCCGGGCTTGCCCAGAGATTTTCCAGCCTCAGTCTGCGAGCAGCACCGGGAAAACACCCACCAGCACAACCGGGGCAGGNTGGAATGTCTCCATTTGAGGACCAGTTAAAACACCTGAGTGAACTGCGGAAGTNGAGCGCATTATCGCCTTGCTCAGCGTGCAAAGCTGGCGGAGTGGCTTCTCCCTGACCCAACTAGCCAGCGAATGAATTCTTTTGTTATCTGTTTCAAAACAACACGAAGAGGGCTGGATGTGCCTGCGTTCAAGGAATCAGGCAGCAAGAGGGTGGTGGATGTTAAACCCCACCATCTCTCAGGGTGGGTTAATTGAGGTAGCAGGAGGTCATCTTCGCTCTAGTAGGCTGAGGTGAGGCAACCTGGTCGTGGGTTAAGAGCAAGTTAGACTTAATTCTGGTGGTGTTGTCATTAGAAGACATGGAAGGCACTTACTTGTGTGTTCTATTCTCGTCTGAAGGGTAACGCTGAGGACAGAACCAGTGGCCTTGCGCATGTTCTATCACCCAGCTATAACCCAGCCACCTTTTCTTTTCAGACAAGTTATTTAATCTCCTTGAGCCTTAATTTCTTCACCTATTGGGCCACTGCTGTCTTTCCTGTACCTCTGTTGTGGGTTACACGAGATCATGTCTGTAAACAGTTTGAGTCCTGATACCTGCCGAGTACGAGTTACAGGGCGCTGTCAGTGTCCCAGGAAAAGCCTAGCTAGCTGAAGTCCCACTCTCAACTTGCACAGCGGTGTCACTCCTGTGTGACAAGTGATGAGGAGCAATACTGTTCCTTTCCTTTCTTCCTCTCTCCTTCCCTGCTCTTGCTTCCCACTTCACAGAATTGTCATTGCTTTCTGATTCTTCTTTTAAACATGTTATATGAAAGAGAAAGGCAGTGGGCAAAAGCAGAGTTGATATGCAATCTCACTATCGGAAAAAAAAATATAGGTGAGGGTGCCCACTACAAATCTGAATAACCTTTCCTAAATCTAAAATTCTTTTTCCCAAACAAGCAAAAAATGGATATGTTATATTCAATTTGGTGCTCATTAGTTTAAACAAAGAAGCAGTTCTTTAAGGGAGATGTGCTGTGGAATATCACTTTAACCATGTAAAGATGTGTTACATTTGTTTATGTGGCAGAATATTTTACTATGTAAAGGTGTNTTACATTTGTTCATGCTGTATTTGTTTAAGGATGTAAAGATGTGTTGCATTTGTTTNACCTTGCCTGCCTAATGCACCTAATTGGTATAATAAAAAGCTGAACAGCCACTAGCTAGGCAGGAGAGGGATAGGCAGAGCTGGTGGCCAGAGAGAATAAGTAGGAGGAGAAATCTAGGCTTGAGAGAGAAAAGAAGAAGTGATGTGGTGACATATTGTGTACCCTAATAAAATTTGCCTGAAGATCAGAGAGACAA